>CATIWO010180102.1:0-14618 GCA_949673435.1 Macaranga tanarius
GTCGGAATAGTAATTTGATGAATAGTAAAATAGTAACTTTTTGTAGAATTTTGCATGTTACTATTCACGTAATGCAAAAAAATTATAGTATTTCGAAAAAAAAAATACGACGAGAAAAAGAAAATTACGTGGAATTCTTTAACGCCGGCTGTGTTGGAAACACATGTCGGAACAGTAATTTGATGAATAGTAAAATAGTAAATTGTTTTTTAAGTTTTGGCTCATTTCGCCAGTAGCACTGGCGAAATGAGCCTCAAATTTTTTTTTTGCATGTCGCCAGTATGACTGGAGAAATTATGTGGGGGACTTTTGTCCTCTAGTGATTTCACCAGTCAAACTGGCGAAATCAAATTTTTTTTTTTCAAAAAAACATAAATTTGAAATTATTTAAAAAAAAACCACAAATTTAGTATTTAAGAAATTTTGGACCATAAAAAAGGAAATAGCCCAAGAAATCCCACCTTTAACGAAATCGCATCCAAACCTTATTTTGAAAAATCCTAATTCAATAGTTACAACTAACTTTATCAACAAAGGATTAATGGTGGTGAAAGGAAGACGAATCCAAAAATGGAAGAATGGATCAGAATGATCTAGAATTTTATTAGAGAACAACTCTGATTTACAAGATTAGTCTCTACACATTTTTATAACAAACAATTTGCTATATAATGCTTCAATTACTGATCAATATGTGTATAACTCGTAACTAACTTTTCCTACCCATTCTATTGCTTGCTACAATTAACCATCCAACATAGTATTCCTTGGCACTAATCTAGCGACTACAAAAATTCTTAATTTAACATGTATCATACACCTCTCATCAAAAGACTCTTGTCCTCAAGAGTTGCAGGAGGAAATTGAAGTAACAGGTCATCATAGAATTCCCAAGTAGCATTTGTAAAATTAGAATTACTCCATTCAACTGACACTTGAGTGGATGCAGTATTTTTCCTTTTCACCATGCGGCGATCGAGAATTATAATAGGAATAGGGGGAGAAGAAGGGGGTGGTAATAGTGGTTGAGGTTGTTTATTAGAAGGAAGGTATTCATATTCATTCAAATTCGTTCTTTTAGAGAAAAGAATATATAGAGAAAAAATTGTGAGAGAGGTGCTAGCACACCAGCATAGGTTTTGGGTATCCCGTTCATGTAGATACCGGTAGAGGACGTGGCTCGAACAAGCAACGTCTATATTTAATAGAACGTACGAAAGGCTCGAGCTAGGGTGTCACCGGAGTGAACCCCCTCTCATCCTTCCTACAGTCTTGCCTTACAATTGTCTTGGTGAGATTTTGTAACCTTTTTGTTAATTTAATCGAATTATATGGATCATGTGAGGGTTTTGTGTGTTTAAATTTTTGTTTCCACTGCGTTTTTAATATATAAAACCCAATAGTGCCCTAAGCCAATTGTTTTATGGCCATATTGTGACTTTGTCATTTTGCATCTTAATAATAAAGAGGCATTTTTATCATTTTGACTCTCTTAAATTCCATGAATGGTTAATTTTGTCTAAGATCATCAAGTGTGTGACTCGATAGTAAAACTCTTAGATGAAAATTGAATTATATTCTAAATCATCCATAGTCGGTCATTATTGTGAAAGAATAATGAACGAAGACTAGTATGAGGTTGACTGATGATCATGTTTTATTAATTATATATATAATGTACTAAGTCAAATCATAAGTATATAGGATGTACTGAATTGACCCGCTATGAGAATACTACATGGATAATTATTATAAGTCATTCTCATCACAAAGATATTAGTTTAGTCCTCTGACTTGAGATCATCATAGAATCCTACATGATGAGTTCTATATTTTAACACATTCTAACATTATCTTTAACAGGATGATATAATAGATTGTTGTTGGATATAGAATAAATCATGTGAGGAATATGAGTGATCAAGAAGGAATTTTTCCTTCATTGATCATGAGAAAGATATCTACGGGCCTCTCGATAAGTCAGACTGAATATAAAATGCATGGCCATGCTAAAATTGATTGATAAAGAGTTATCAATTTTAGTCTACTTAGGATCGAGAAATAATATGATTGAATTATATAAGGATGACATAAACCATGCCTTATGTTCAATCAGAGGTATCGTGTGACGAAAGCACTATATATTTATTGTGAGACAGGTTGTGTCGGATTACCGACCTTCACATGACTTGGGCAGTCATAATGTCTTACTAGAGACCACTTATGACTCGTGGCCTAGAAATGAGTTTTTAGACCCACTACCAACGTTGTGTGAACCTACAGAGTCGCATACTTAGAATAGACTTAAAACATATATTGAGTATGTCTGCCTAATAAGGCAGTTTTCTCTCTTTGTATATATATATATATATATATATATATATATATATATATATATATAATTTATTTATGGTAATAGTTACCATAATTAAATTTAAATTTGAATTGAGTCCTTTAAAAGAAAATTGTATACATGTATCAAAAATCGTTTTTGATATGTAAATAATATATTTTTAAAGGAAAGTGAATATTAATATATCAAAAACTGTTTTGGTAATTCACATGTTCGTAAAACCCTAATTAATATATATATATATATATATATATATATATACATTTTTTCTGTAGGCTTTTTCTATTCTTATTCATTCAAATTCGTTCTTTTAGAGAAAAGAATACAGAGAGAGAAAATTGTGAGAGAGGTGCTAGCACACTAGCACTGGTTTTGGGTATCCCGTTCATATGGATTCCGGTAGAGGACGTGGCTTGAACAAGCAATGTCTATATCCGACAGAACGTATGAAAGGCTCGAGGTAGGGTGTCACTGGAGTGAACCCCCTCTCATCCTTCCGATAGTCTTGCCTTACAATCATCTTGGTGAGATTCTGTAACCTTTTTATTAATTTAACTGAATTACATGGATCCTGTGAGGGTTTTGTGTGTTTTAAAATTTTTGTTTTCACTACGTTTTTGATATATGAAACCCGACACATAATATAAGGCTGAAAGCTTTTGGTTACTCCTGGAATGTAAAGATTATTAGTATAACGACTACAACTTGACATAAACATAATCACCAATAGAAAATTCTCTATCAGTTATGTGCCTGTTAGCTAATTGTTGCATTCAATGTTGAGCTTGGGTAAGGTGATGCTTTTACAATTGCAAGACTAATTCCCTCTCATTTAATAATAGATCAACAACAGCTACATGAGAATCCTTAGGAACGTAGGTATATATAAAGGTAGAGGATGACCATAAAGTACTTCAAATGGAGTATATTGTATGATAGAGTGATAATTAGTATTATACCAATATTTAGCCAAGGATGACCATTTAAACCATTGATATGGTTTATCAAAACACATATCAGTCTAAGGATGATAAGCAGTTGAGTGAGCTAAAGTAATACCTTGCAACTTGAATAGTTATTGCTAGAAATTACTAAGAAAAATGGTGTCTCTACAACTAACAATTGTTTACAAAAGGCCATGTAACTTAAAGATGTGATCCGAGAAACTTTAGGCTACAACCTCTATTATAAATGGATGCTTAAGTCTAATAAAATGAGCATATTTACTCAATCAATTGACTACCACCAAAATAACATATTTTCTAAAAGATAAGGGAAGGCCTTCAATGAAATCTATATTGATATCAGTCCATATTCCCCGAGGAATTGGTAATGGCTGGAGCAAACTTGGATAAGCTATTTGTTCAGGCTTACACTATTGATAAATAACACAACTATGAACATAATTTATGACATTTTTTCCTAACCCTTCCAAAAAAATACAATAGAGATCCTTTTAAAAGTAATTAAGACACCTGAATACCTAGTTGAAGAAAGATCATGATAAGTGTGAATAATTTTTTGCTTCAAGGAAAAATCATTCCTAACCACCAATCTACCCTTTTGTAATAAAAGATTATCCACCAAAGAATAAGGAGAATCAGCTTGAGGATTTATTTTCAAAGTCTAACTAACTTATTGTATCAATGGATCAGCTTGTCAACTGAGTTAAAATTATTACAACAAGTCACTTTAAACTGAAGAAATTACTAAACTGCGTCTATGCCTTTTATTGAAGCATCTGTTTCAACTATAAATTGTTAATGGAAATTAGGTATGGCTAATAGTGGAGCTTTGATCATTACTTCTTTGAGTTTCACAAACACTTCGGCAGCCTCAAGGCTCCATTTAAATTTATCTTTTTTGAAGTAATACAATCAAAGATTTAGCAATGGTACCATAATGTTTAACAAACCTCTTATAATAACATGTAAGACCCAAGAAACCTTAAAATTGTTTAAAGTTTGTAGGCGGTGGCCAATTTTGAACAGTATAGATTTTATAAGGATATGTTAACACCCCTTGTTTGGAAATGATGTGGCCTAAGTATTCAAGTTTTGTACTACTAAAAACACATTTAGATCTTTTGGCATATAGGGTATGGGTTCTAAGTAAAGAAAGAGCAATATTTAGGTATTGTTTATATGTTTCAATGTCGGGGCTATAGACTAGAATGTCATAAAGAAAACAAGAAAAAATTTTCTAAGGTAAGGTTTGAAAATAGAATTCATTAAGGCTTGAAAGACAAAAGGTGCATTAGTAAGGCCGAAAGGCATTATGAGAAATTTGTAATGTCCTTCATATGTTTTAAATGCAGTTTTTTGGTATGTTAGGGTTGCATACAAATTTGTTATAGTTGGATCTTAAATCCAATTTGTAAAAAACAACAGCTCTATGTAATTTATCTAACAATTTCTCAATGACATAAATAGAAAATTTTTCTTTAATTGTATTCTTGTTTAATTCTTGATAGCCTATACACATTCTCCATGAGCCATCTTTTTTCTTTACCAAAATCGCATAAGATGAAAATGGACTAGTGCTATTCTGAATTACCCCTGAAGCTAATAATTCATCCACCATTTTTTCTATGACATCTTTTTATGTAACTGATTGCTTATATGGCCTTATGTTAATAATTTTAGACTCATCATACAAAACAATCTTATGGTTATAGTCTCTATGAGGTGGCAATTTGGTATAAATAGCAAATACATCATCATATTGCATCAAAATAGGTTCAAGTTGAAGAAGGAATACCTCTCTATTAACTACATCAGTTGTAACAGCCTTGGCATCAACACTTCACCATCAGTTGCATCAATTGTAACTACCTTAGCATTAATTACATTAGTTTTAACTTATAGTTCCTTCAATACTAGCTAGTATTTTTTACAATAATTTTTCCATCTTTAGCTCTAGAACCTGCTTTACTACTGTGGACTGAATGCCATTCAATTGCAACCATCTTTCATTAATTTGAAAATTTCATTGTCAATTTTTTCAAATTCCAAATAATATTTCCCAAAGCTAGGATCCATTGAACTCTAAGAACCATTTCAATTGCTCCCAAGGGAATTATATAGAGAGCTGTCTTAAAGAATTCATGTTATATTTCCCACTTAAATCGTTTACATATTATAGAACAACAAATATTTCTTTCTCCTACAGCTTCAATCCATACTGGAGAGATAGGTGTCAAAATGCAACCCAATACTTTAGCAACACCTACATCTAAGAAATTATGAGTGCTGCCAGTATCTATGAGAATATACAATTTCTTTATCTTTTGGGTTCCTAAAATTCTCATAGTTGAAGTTGAATTATTAGTTCCCTTTCCTAATAGAGCAAACAATAATACCTATGGAACCTCTGAACCTTTACCATTTTCATAACAACTAAATTTTTAGTTTCCACTAGTCTTGTTTTGGTTTTCAATAACCTTTTGAATAGTAATCATGTGAAGTTTCTTATACTGGCATTTATGACTAGGAAAAAACTTCTCATCACACCAAAAACATAGGCCCTTACTTCTTTCGTCATCAATCTCTACATCACTTAATTTTAAAAGTGGGTTGGATTTTATAAGGAAAGGTTTCTTTTTAACATCTAGTAAGGTGTTAGGTTGATGTACAATAAATTTTAGTTTGGATGGGAAATTTGGTGTGGGTAAGAGGGCTTTTGAAGGAATTGGTAAATTTGGGTTTTTATTTTAGTTTAACTAAGTAGAAAAAGGTTTAATAGAGGTTTAAGCAAATTCCTCACACCTATAGGATTGCTATTAAATGCCATAGTCATCGTTGATAATACTAGAGGGAAACAGTTTAAGAAGATCGTAAAGAACTTCAAGTAATTCATAAGAACCCTAGTTGTTGAGAATGCCAAAAAATAGAAGATTCATTAGCGGAGTTAAAGAATATGATGAAAAGTATGGCAGTTGTCTCTTCAATTGAACTGATTTGTGTAATTTGGTTAATACTCATACTCATTTCAATCAATCTGGCAACAATCACCATTAGATGCATACTAGGCATTCCAAAATTGAGTTTCTTAAATTTGATAGTGGAAATATCATTGGGTGGTTATACAAAGCTAAATAATTTTTTGAGATTGATGAAACTCCATCAACTATAAAAAGTAAAGATTGCTTTGATTCACTTAGAGGGCAAGGCTTTATAATGGCATCAGATGTTTATGAAGAATAGGATGACATATGACCCACCTTATTAGGAAGAGTATATTAAGGCTTTTAATAGCAGATTTGGTACTAACGTGTATGAAGATCCAATGGTAGATTTAATGAATCTTAAGCAAATAGGAACCTTATAAAGTCATCTAGAAGATTTTGATGTTATGCTAAGTTTCTTTACTAAAAGAATATGCCATCAGTTGCTTTATTAGTGGGTTGAAGGTGGAGTAATAAGGGTTAGTAAGGATATTTAATCTAAAATCTTTACAACAAGCCTATTCCGCAGCTCGATTACAAGACCAAAACCTATAAAATTCTTTTGATTGTTTAGATATGTTATTAAACCTCTTTCTACTTACCCAAACCAAAATAAAAACCCAAATTTACCAATTCCTTTAAAAGCCCTCTTTCGCACATCAAATTTCCTACCCAAACCAAATTTTATCGTACATCAACCTAACACATTTGTGAGACCTACAACACGTGGCCTTTAACAACCCATTCACGTGTCCAAAGATAAATGCTCAAGTATAACGTGAGTACAGACACATGAAATGCACATCTATGAATTCATCATAGATCAACATATATACATACTAGTGAAACTACCATATAATAAATAGAGTGAAATATTTTTTTTAAGGGGGACACTGGCACTCGCTAGTCACTGGTGATCGCCAGTGTCAACTTTCAGCCAAAGGCACTGGCGCTCGTCAGTCACTGGCGGTCGCCAGTGCTCTGAAGCAGTAAGAGGGACTGGCGCTAGCTAGTCACTGGCGCCCGCCAGTGGCTGGTGGCAGCCCTCCCTCGGTCTGTCCCAACACCTGTTTAAAACACACTTATTTCAAAACACACACACAACATGCTTCTTAAACCAACCTCACACACACATATATATACACCAACCACTCATCCAAAATATATACATATGATTGCATACTCAATCATATTCAAAAACTTTACAATCAAATGCTCTCACACTTAAATACAATACATAAAACATTCTTAGCACAATTCTACAAATAGCCCCCATGTAGATAACAACTTCACCAAATGCATGTAGTGCATGATAAATGAGGATGAGGTCTAATTCACCAAGCACACCTCAAGCCTTCGGAAATCACTACAGTGCAAGCTTCAGCTCGGACTAATTATTTCCTGAAAAATAGCTGTAAAGGGGGTGAGCTTGCGACTCAATAAGTAATTACTAACATAATAATACATATATAACTTCTTAAGAACTAATTAAGTGATATATTAACAACAAACTTATAAACTAAGTTCAAGTATGAGCTATAGCCGCAATTCCAACACATATTAATCATAAACATAACATAAACAAAACATATACAAGCTTAACTCATGTAATATCACATTCAACCACACATTTATTAATAACACAATATAATTTGGTTTCCGGTTGGAACCACTTCACATGCACATTTCTCACAAGTGGTCACATACTTAGACTATCTGCCTGACTTAGTCCCAGTCTCATATCCTCACATCCTCACATATATTTTATCGGGTAGCTATTCACTCGGCTCAGCTTATCCATCTCACAATTCATCTTTTCTCATGTGAAGACTACTGGAACTATCCGCCTGGCTCAGTTCTAGATTTCACAATCAGTGAAGGCTATACACCCGTCTCAGCCTCACTATCACACATATTCCTTACCATTTCTCGTCATCATTCAAGCAATCTATATAGGTATGCACAATTCACATTTAATACACATGCCTTACTTTATATCACAATTCATCAATCCATTTAACACAATTTATATTCCTCATAATACACATCTATACATGTTTCATTCATTCTCATTTCATACCACATCACAATTCATGGCCAATTCATTCATAACAATATAATTTCATATTCAAGAGAATTAACATATATATATCATTATATTACTAATTACTTACATAAGGTGCTTCAACTCCTTTAAAATAGAAGCTCTCCTATTGATTTGCACCACCTCTATCCTTATCAATGCCTATACACAATTTATACATCAATACCACATAGAAAACAAAACTCTTGCACTCAAATGCAACTAAGTGCCATTCCATGCTCTAGGTTCAATATGCCCCAATAAAGTCTACATAAGTCCAAAAATCATGCAATTTCTACTGAAGCTAGCTAAGTGAGTCTACAACAAATTCCAATTAGAATTTCTCAATTTGGATATGCTTAGAATTAAATATGCATTTTTGAGTAAAACTGGCCAAAATAGAGTTACCAACATGAGCATAAAAATATCAAGCTATACCAGTCACTCTTAATAGTAGAAGCAGCTTTGGCACAAAAGTTGTAGAGGAAACTCTAAAGTTTCCAGAGCATCAAACTTTGCTTAAATTAGAGCTCTAAAACTCCAGATATAATAAAACCAATGGGACTGAAGAACAGGGTATTCAAAATCTGAGATGTGCAACCAAAATAAACCCAACTACAACCAATAAGAACACAATTAAAACTTACCAAATAAGACTTCAATGCACATGAGACCTCCCAAAGCTTCCTAAGGCATAAGATTACTAGCTAGAGTAAGATCAAAATCTCACCAAAAATCCTCCAAGAACCCCTCTTCTTCTTCTTCTTCTCTACCAATATTCTCTGCACCCTAAACTCATATACACACACATATACACTTACACCACTCCACCAATCACCTAATTCCATTTGCCCCCTCAAAAGTCTTTTAATTATTAAATGCCCAACAAACTCACAAATGCACATTTATCCCTTAATTAACCAATATAATATTATATATATATATATACACAAATATCACAAACCATCTCTACACACCCTTAATGTACTAGGATAATTATTCAAAAATCCACAACATTTTATTTTGACAAATAGGTCCAAACTTATTTTATAAATATACCCCTTTATCAATATGCACATGCCAAACTTAAATGCAACTCATAACTCTACTCCACATGCCAAGAAATTACTATGCATACGCAGTACATCTAAAATCACGGGTGTTATAATTCTCCCTTCCTTATTAAAATTTCATCCCCAAAATTTATTACTCACCACTTCCACTTCCATGAAATAGGTAAGGATACTTCTGTCTCATCTGATCCTCTACTTCCCATGTTACTTCTTTTGGAGAATGATAGCTCCATTTGACCTTCACTATGGGTATTTCTTTATTCCTTAACCTTTTCATATTATGATCTAGAATTTCACTGGTTCTTCCACATAAGTTAACATCTCAGAAACTTCTATCTTTGGCTCATGCATAATATGACTTGGGTCAGATCGGTATCTCCGTAGCATTGACATATAAAATATATTATGGATCGATGATAATTCCACTGGTAGTGCCAATCTATATGCTAATGGTCTGATTCTCTCTATAATCTCGTATGGTCCAATATACCTCGGACTCAATTTTCCTTGTCTACTAAATCTCAAATCCCCTTTCCATGGCGACACCTTTAAAAAGACCTCTCCCACTTAATATTCCATTTCTCTTCGATGTTGGTCTACATAACTCTTTTGTCAATCTTATGCTGCTTTGAGACTCTTCTTCACTATTTATATTTTGTCAACCGTTTCTTGAATCAACTCAGGACCTTCAAGCTGTTTTAGTCCTTCAACATCCTAACACACTGGACTTTGACACTTTCTCCTAAATAAAGCCTTATATTGAGCCATCCCGATACTGGAATGATAACCATTGTTGTATACAAATTTGATCAATGGTAGATGATCATCCCAATTTCCTTTAAACTCAAACACACAAGCTCTCATCATATCTTCTAGTGTCTGAATTATCCTCTCTGACTGTCTATCTATTTGGAGATGAAAAGCCGTGCTAAAATTCAATTTCATTCCCAAGGCTTATTTCAAACTTTCCTAAAAATGTAAAGTAAATCGAGAATCTCTGTCAGACATAATTGATAAAGGAATTCCATGTAATCTCACAATTTTGGCAATATACAAAGAAGCTAATTTATCTAGAGGGTCTCTAGTTTGAATCAGCAAGAAGTGAGCCGATTTGGTTAATCTATCTACTATAACCCACACGACATCATGCTTCCTAAAAGTTCTAGGCAAACCCATAACAAAGTCTATTGTAATCTTCTCCCACTTCCATTTAGGAATCTTCAATGGTTGTAATTTACCTACAGGTACTTGATGTTCTATTTTTACTTGTTGACAAGTTAAACATCTTGCAACAAACTTGGCTACATCTTTTCTCATTGTCAGCCACCAGTATTAAGGCTTCAAGTTTCAGTACATCTTAGTGCTACTCGGATGCATGGCATAATGAGCAGAATGAGCTTCATTCATGATTTGCTTCCTTAACTCTCCAATATCCAGTACACACATTCGATCTTCCATTACCAATATACCATCATCCACGATTGCAAATTGAGAATTGATTCCAGCTTCAACTTTTGCTTTCATCTTCTTTAAATATAGATCTTCCATTTGAACACTTTGAATTTGATCTCTCAATGTTAGTCTAACTCGTAAGGTAGAAAGAAAGGTAGTAAGTAAATGATCTCTTTCAATATCTAGTGTAGTGTTCATTGCTCGCAAAGCCAATAGATTGTTCACATTATAACCAATTATTCCAGCAGAGCATTCCACTATTTTTCGGCTTATTGTGTCCGCTACCACATTCACCTTTCCTGGATGATATTCAATTGTACAGTCATAATCTTTTAACAGTTCCATCCATCTTCTTTGCCTCAAGTTTAGTTCTTATTGGGTAGGGATGTATTTCAGACTTTTATGGTCCGTAAAGATGGTAAATGTCTTCCCGTAAAGATAATGTCGCCAAGTCTTCAATGCATCCACAATAGCGGCCAATTCTAGATCATGTGTCGGATAATTCATCTCATGTGGTCTCAATTGCCTAGATGCATAGGCGATCACCCTTTCGGTTTGTATAAGAACACATCCTAAACCTTATCTTGAAGCATCAGTATACACTACAAAATCACCACTTCCAGTCGGTAAAGCAAGTACAGGAGTAGTTGTAAGGGCTTCCTTCAATCTTTTAAAACTATGTTGGCATTTCTCATTCCATTGAAAAGGAGCATTCTTCTTCAATAAAGTAGTCAAAGGTCTTACAATTATGGAGAAAGCTTTCACAAATCTTCTGTAATACCCATCTAATCCTAAAAAACTTTGAATTTCTATCACAGTTTTAGGCGGTTCCCACTCTTGAACAGCTTTAATCTTTGATGGATCGGGCTTTACTCCTTCTTTAGACACAATATGCCTAAGAAATGCTATTTCTTCCATCCAAAACTCGCATTTACTATACTTGGCATACAACTATTTTTCCTGCAAAATCTGTAAAGCTACTCTAAGGTGTTTTTCATGTTCTTTCCTACTTGAAGAGTAAATTAATATGTCATCAATAAAGACAATTACAAACTGATCTAAGTACAGCTGAAATGTTTTATTCATTAAAGACATAAAAGCTGCTGGTGCGTTGGTCAGTCCAAAAGGCATCACAAAGAATTCATAGTGACTATATCTTATTCTAAATGTAGTCTTAGGAATAAAAGATTTCGCTACTCATAACTGCCAATAGCCGGATCTCAAATGAATCTTCAAAAATACAGAAGCATCTTTGAGTTAGTCAAGTAGATCGTCAATCCTAGGCAAAGGATATTTGCTCTTCACTATTATTCTATTTAATTGCCTATAATCAATGCATCGTCTCATGCTCCTGTCTTTCTTGTTCATAAATAACACTAGTGCTCCCTACGGTGAAATGCTTGGTCTAACAAACCCTTTTTCTAGAAATTTCTCTAATTGCTTCTTCAATTCCTTCAACTCCAATGGTGCCATCCGGTATGGAACAATTGATATTAGAGCTATTCCTGGTACGGTCTCAATTTTAAAATCTACTTGTCGATGTGGTGGCAATCTTGATAACTCATCTAAAAATACATCTGAAAATTCTTTAACAACCGACACATCCTTCACTCTTGGACTAACTTTTGATGTGTCAACAATGTTAGCCAAAAATGCTTCACAATCTCTAATCAGTTGAAAAGATATGGCGGCAGAAATCAAACATGTAGGAATGGTTTTTCTCTCTCGCACTAACACTAGTTTTTTTTGCCCCAAAGTCTCAATAGTCACTTCATTGGTATAACAGTTCACCACCGCATAATGCTTGGATAGCCAATTTATTCCCAGAATAACATCAAACTCTTATAAATTGATTACCACTAAGTCAACATGCAAAATTGTACCCTTTATTTATGTAGGACAAGCTCTAACTACCATGTTAACAAGCACTGTACTCCCAGTAGGCATCGATACACATATATTATATCCTAATACTTCAATAGTGCCATGTACTTTCAATGTAAATTCATATGATATGAATGAACATGTGGAACCAGGATCTACTAAAATAAATGCTTGATAACCAAGGATCATAAATGTACCAGTGACAACATCTAGTGCAGTTGGAGCCTCTTACCTCGTGATGGCATACACCCTAGCTTAACTTTATATGTGTCCAATGGATCCCGTAGGTGTAGAAGTACTAACTTTATTCCCTCTTCCACGTCCTCTTCCTCGACCACTCTGGAGGGTATTTTCGCCCGCACTACTTTGCCCTGACATTTGAGGTCCCTCAGCATTTTTTCTTGTTGGACAATCTCTAATGATATGTCCATGTCGGCTATAGTAATAGCGGATAATCACTCTAGACCCCCAGCATTCTCCAGAATGAAATCTACCACATTTGTTACATGTAGAGGCAAATACACTACTCATCGGTCTACTTTTTCCTGCCTCTCTTCTATTACCCGGTCTTCCAAATCCTCTACCGGAACTACTCCCCGTTGATTGAGTAGGATGGCTTATCTCTCATCCATCAAAACTACCTTATTGGAAAGTAGAACCTCTAAAGGATGATCCTCCCTCGGTTATAAATGAAGAGGATGGGTTAAACACACCGGTAGTCTTCTTTTTTTTTAGTTTCCAACTAATTCCTTTCCAAAATGAGTTCCTCTGCTCTGATGGCTATCTCCAACAACTCTCTATATGTGGATGTCTTCACCACTATCTTCTCTCGAATCTCAAGATTTAATCCCCTCTCAAATTTGCTTCTCTTCAGCTCATCCGTAGCTACCTTTTTCGGTGCATATTTTGATAGCCTCATAAATTGAACTTTGTAATCGGCCACCGATAAGTCCTCTTGCTTCAAGTTAAGAAACTCAAGCTTCTTCTTTTCTTTGTACACTGCCGGCATATATTTTTCTGTAAAGGCTTGCAAAAATTCTTCCCAAGTGATCATAAACACAACATAAAAAATATATATACAAGCTTAACTCATGTAATATCATATTCAACCACACAATTATTAATAACACAATATAATTTGGTTTCTGACCAGAATCACCTCACATGCACATTTCTCATAAGTGGTCACATATTGAGACTATCCGCCTAGCTCAGTTCCAGTCTCACATCCTTACATCCTTACATATATTTTCTCGGGTAGCTATTCACCCGGCTTAGCTTACCCATCTCACAATTCATCTTTTCTCATATCCATTAAGAAATCCATTACCCACTAAAATCCATCCAACAAGGGATTTCCGTTTCCTACTTGGAAGTGTAGGATTCGCTAAGTTAGTGGGAGCCCATTATGATTAAAGACCAAATCTAATGGCGATTACAATGACATACAACTAATCAAATCTTGTTACTTTCTGAAGAATTTGATAACATGAGACCCACAAACCTACCTACCATCATACGTGACAAAAGTAAGGGCAAGGCAAGTGTTGTCAAACCCTCGGGTGGTATAGCAAAACATAAGGGTAAGACAAGTGTTGTCAAGCCCAAGGCCACCATGAGGGAAGACCAAGGTAAGGGAAAATGTTTCCACTACCAAGGAGAAGGACATTGAAGAGGAATTGTCCTGAGTTCCTTGAGTCTCTCAAGACAAAAGGAAAGGGCAAGGAGGGAGAAAGTGAGACTTTCTCTAATTTATTAGCCTCTAAATGTTCTAAGAGCTCATCTAATGCATGGGTATTGGATACCGGTGCAAGTTCTCACATTTGT
>CATIWO010180156.1:0-13491 GCA_949673435.1 Macaranga tanarius
GGGTGGCTAGAGCATGTGATTCAAGAGTTGAATCTTCCATACCAAATTAGTAGATTCACTTGTGGTCTACATCAAACACTTGGAGTGTTTGTAAGTTTCTTCAAACTTGAATTACTATATGGTTGTGGTATACATGCTTGTTTATGTTTGTATGTATTTAGCTATGTGTTAATTGCAAATTGGATTTTGGGAATTGGAATTCTTCATTTGATGAAGAACTATGCAAGTGAAAACTTTTGAATTTCACCCTTTTTGGCACACCCTTCCGCTGTAGTGTGTTGCATAGTATGTTTCCTTTCATTCACATCCTTACATTCTTTTTCAAGGATACAAAACAACCTATATTAATATATATTTTATTTAATTATTTTAAAATGTAAATAAAACAAAATAATTTTAATATATTAATTAAATAATTTTAATAAAATAAAAACTTAGAGCATTTTATTTTTAATTTTATTCCTTTTTATAAAGATATTAAATGACACAAATCTAATTTAATATTTTTAAAATTCAATATAAATTAAAATATTAATTTTGTGTTTAAATTCTTTTTATAAATAAATTTATAAAATATTTATTATATTTTTTTAATATATATTTCAAAATATAAGCGAGAAAGTAGTTTAATGGTCATTTTATTATAAAAGCATATTCAAATGAAAGATTTAAATATGCTATTTTGATTTATAAAATTAATTTTTATCTCATTTAAAAGGTAAGAGATACATATTTATATTATTTGACTATTTTATTAATTAGAATATAGAATTTAAAATTAAATACTTTATACATGGAGAAATTTTTACTAGGAGATCACATTTATTGAAAAGTGAAAAACAAAAGGTAGACCATGGAAAATCTAAAGTAAAAATCAAATTAAATATTTGATGTTTATTAATAAGATAAAATCTCATAAATATGTAGAACATATAGAAAAGTGATATAGATAATCCTGGAATAAATCTAAGCATACACGCATCTATAATATTCTACCCTTTTGATCATACGCTTAACTATAAGGTATCAATACATTAATGAATTTTTTTTTTTTTAAGAATAAATCTTTGTCATATAGTCAAATTATATATGCCACATGGCCAGAAATTTTGTGAAGAAGAAGTCTTTAGTTTCTCCAGTTTGGTAAATTTTATTCAAAACAGAGTTATGTTATAGTAGGGTGTAAACGAGTCGAGTCGAACCAAACTTTAGCTAGTTCATATTTAGTTCATTTATAAACGAACTGAGGTCGAGCTGAATTCATTAAGCTGCGAAGTGTTTGCGAGCTATTAACGAGCCTAAACAAGCTAAATTTTTTTTTAAAAAATACAATGTATAAATTTAAATTATTCATTAAAATAATTTAAAATAAATTATTTACTAACTGATTTATTATAAAATTATAATTTTTGTAATAATATATTTTTAAAATATTTAAATGATTAAAAATTTATATATTGTATATCTAAAATTAAATTATTAATATACTAAAATTACGAGTCAGTTCGCGAGTTCTTATTCGAGTTTGTTCACGAGCCGAGCTTTGTATAGTTTGAGCTCGGCTCGTTTATTAAACGAGTTTCAATATACGAGTTCGAACGAGCTTTTAACGAGTCGAATAAATGGCTCGTTTCAGTTATACCCCTACTCTATAGCTCTAATAAGTACCATTGACTTCATAGTTGACTCGGCCCTTGCGTCGTCCCTAGCCGTTAATGTATGGTCAATAAGACCCATTTCATTAATTATATTCCCACCATGCGAGTAGGGCTTGGGGCTTCAGTTTGCTTCTTCTCTTCACGTTCCTTGAACTTACGTGGCAATATCACCACCAACCTCAATCAATCAATCCCTTACTTTTCTTGGGTCGCCTACTTTTTTTTATACGCGTTGATTCAAATAAATAGACCGAATAAAACCGAAATATTTCAATTTTAAAAAGTAAATAAAAATCAATTTCAGTATTATTAAATCAGAATTTATTTATAATAATATAAAAAATAAAATAACTGTGATGTGAATAATACGTTGCGGTCTTTACAAAATTATGTACTTACCTTCATATTTTTATAGTTATAAAAAAATGTATAAAATGAGTATATAATTTTGTGTGAATCGTCGTGCACTATTTTATCTACATCATGTCCTAATAATAATAATAATATTATTATTATTATTATTATTATCTACATCATATCTACATCATATTATTATTATTATTATTATTATTATTATTATTATTATTATTATTATTATTATTATTATTATGAGGGATGGATGCCTCTATAAATAGCAGGACGTGCCTCATGGAGCTTACCCCCTAAACAAAAGAAACTAAGTTTCTACCACCTTCTACTACCATACCTCACTCAAAATACCCATAATTAGCTCTTCAAGCAATCTCTATAAATCTTAGTCGATATCATCATCTCCAGCAAAAACTGACAATGAAGGTGAAAATTTTTTGATATATAAGCTACTTAATTTTCTTGTTCTTGAACTTGATGGATCCAAGTTAGAGTATATAGAAGCTCACTTTCGTTCGTTTGTTTGATTTCAGCAAAAGGTGGTGATCAAGATTTCCATGAATGGCCCAAAGTCGCGTTCAAAAGCTTTAAAGATTGCAGTTGGCGTTTCAGGTAACAAGTTCTTTTGAAAATTTTGATAATTTCAGTTAAGTTTCTTTATGAGTTTTTAAGTTACATAACTATAATTCAACAATCTACAGGCGTAGAATCAGCAGCTTTAGGAGGGCAAGATAGGAGCCAAATAGAGGTAGTAGGAGATGGAGTTGATGCAGTAGAACTAGCAACTCTGCTAAGGAAAAACATTGGGCACGCAGAGCTAGTGAGCGTAAGCGCAGTAGGGGAAAAGAAAGAAGAAAAAAAGCCAGAAAAAAAGCCAGAGAACCCAACAGTGCAATACGTGGTTTGGCCTGGTTATGAAGGTGGCATGCCTCAACATTTCTTCTGTGAAGCTAGAAGCACCACTCAATACCCTGATCCCTACTCTTGCTCCATCATGTAAAATGCTAGAAAACAGAGTAGTAACCTTGGCAGCAGAAACAGAGGAATCGAATTGATATGATATTAAATATGATATATGTTACTGTTTCGCATGTTTAGAGTGGTGGAAGATTTGTAAGGTTTCTTGGACTTGTAAAGTCCTGTTTAGTAATAATATGAACTACCACAATGCTTATGGTGAGGAGTTTTTCAAATTATTGTTACATAACTATTAGAAATAACTAATAGTGAATCTACCTGATGTACGAATTGCAATTTAATATATATTTATTTAATTATTTAAAAATATAAATAAAATAAAGTAATTTAAATATATCAACTAAGTAGTTTTGATAAAATATAAACTATAAATTAATTAAGTAGTTTTTAGAAAATAAAACTGAACAAAATAGAAACTATAAATTAATTAAATAACTTTTTGTAAAATGGAAACTCACTTGTTTCAAATTTTAACTTTTTATATATTTTTTTTATAAAATTGCGAAAAGAGACAAATCTAATTTAATACTTTAGAACTCAATATTAATTAATACCCCTTTCTTTCAAGAATTTATTTATTTTTTATATCAAAGACCAAATCGTTTAACTCCTAGTGGGATTTTTTTGGGGGGAGCCCTCTCTTTCGAGATTATTACACTAATAATGTTGGTGAAAGCTATAATTGTTGGCTATAACAAGGTGAAATATTGATGGTGCTCAGGCAAATGATTCTATGAAGGAAAACTATACATATCATTGTTCACATCGCAGTCTGTGTGAAATTATACTTTTATTTTTATTTTTTTATAATCACTAAAAATGTGTGATGTAATAAAATAGAGAGAAATATTATAAAGTAATGGCTCAACTTTTTCCATTGATTAAGAATGAATATATATACAAAATTGGATAGTGATGTGAGTTATCCAAATACAAATTTAAAAGCTATCCTAAAATTAAGAAATTTAAATAATTTACAGGATATTATAACTAATTAGGAAGCAATCCTAAAATTAAGAAATTTAAATAATTTACAAGAATATTATAACTAACTAAAAGAATTTAAAAATATAAAGAAAATCTATTATTTTTTATTATCTAATATGCCCCCTCAATATGGAGCTTCGGAGGAGACTCCCATCTTGTTCCTTAAGTCTTGGAAGTGGCTTCATAGAAGTGGTTTGGTAAGAGCATCTGCAAGTTGATCTACTGAGGAAACATGACTAACACGAAGAACTCCTGATTGAACTTGATCCCGAATAAAGTCATAGTCTATCGCCATGTATTTTATGGGGGAATGAAAGACTGGATTTGAATAGAGATAAGTGGCACCAACATTGTCACAATAGATAACAGGTTGTGTAGGGAGACTAACACTAAGCTCCGTGAGAAGGGAACAAATCCAATTGATTTTTGAAGTAGTAGCAGCAATTGAGCGATACTCAGCTTTTATGGATGACCGACCAATTGTACGTTGTTTCTTTGATGACCAAGAAATAGGATGGCGACCAAGATAGATAATATAGGCACTCACAGAGGTATATATAGTCGTCCTTGTTGCTAGCCCAATCTACATTTAAGAAAACATAAAGAGAAAGGGAACTTTGCTTATGAAGAAATAAGCCATGAGTCAATGTGCCACATAGATAGCGAAACAATCATTTTACAGTATTCTAATGTTCAGTCGTTGGGGGATGCATGAACTAGGAAAGCTTGTTAACATCATATGCAATGTTTGGGCAAGTGAAACAAAGATACTGTAGGCTGCCGACAATAGCTCTATAATTAGTGTAATCAGTCAGAGTTGTACCTAAATGAAGTGTGAGATTTCCATCTATAGTAAATGGTGTAGCAACCGGTTTTGCACCAATCATTTTTGTTCGCATAAGAAAATCAGTGATGTAGCGTCGTTGTGTAAGCAACAGACTAGATAGAGTGGTGAGAACCTTAACATCGAGAAAATAAGACAATGTAGTAAGATCCTTGATTGAAAATCTTTATGCCAGAAGAACAATATACCACTGAAGAATAGTTGAGTGGGTACATATGATAATGATGCCATCCACATAAATAAGTAGATAAATAGTAATGCCACCTGAGTGGAGAATGAATAGAGAAGTATCTACATGAGAGTTTGTAAACCTAGACTCAATAAGAAACTGGCAAAGTTCAAGGTACCAAGCCCGTGGTGCTTGCTTGAGTCCATAAATAGCCTTTTTTAACTTGCATACATATATTGGGTTGTCTTTATCAATAAATCCTGCAGGTTGGGTCATATAAACATCTTCAAAAAGATGGCCTTGAAGAAAGGCATTGTTAATATCTAACCTCGACTGACTACTAGGCTTAGAACCAAATATATTATTATTGAGAACCAGACTAAAGGTGTCATGATAATCAATACCATTGAGAACCAGACTAAAGGTGTCATGATAATCAATACCTGGTCACTGAGGATAACTTTTAGCAACTAATCTGGCTTTGTACCTGTCAATAGAACCTTCAGAAAGTCATTTAATATGAAAAACCCACTTACAACCAATAAGATTCGGTAGAGAGGTAGATGAAATGAGCTCCTATGTTCCATTCTAAACAAGAGCGTCAAATTCATCATTCATAGCTTGTCTCCATTTGAGATCTTTTAGAGCTTAAGTAATACTATAAGGCTCAAAGTCTAATGATAGAAAAAGGACAAATCTTAAGTTCATCTTAGTTAAAGGTTTTTGGATGTTATTTTTCACTCTGGTGGTCTTAGGATAAGTATTTTGATGGGTGGTTAGAATTATAGTTGAAGCAGAATAGGACTCAGAATTAGGTAGTTTTAGTATTGAACGGTCTATTATGGTTTCTTAGCGATCAATCAAACTATGTTAGAGTAATGGAAGGTCTATGGATAAAGAAAAATAGTCAATTGGTTGGGCAAGTTATCATGGATTGTGACATGAGGAATCCTTTTGTGAAGGCATGTTGAGTGAGCTATAAGAAGTGGGTAGAGAGTAGGTCGGGGAAAGCCAGTTGGAAATAACTTCTGGGTTGGGACGAGATATATAAGAATGGTGAGTGGTAAAGGGAAAGGAGTTTTCAAAAAATTAGACATGATAAGAAATATATGTTTTAAAAGTGGACAGAT
Source organism: Macaranga tanarius (assembly GCA_949673435.1). Taxonomy (NCBI): domain Eukaryota; kingdom Viridiplantae; phylum Streptophyta; class Magnoliopsida; order Malpighiales; family Euphorbiaceae; genus Macaranga; species Macaranga tanarius. The sequence continues at coordinate 6,136 of CATIWO010180156.1, forward strand.
CAAGACATATGTAGGCACTTTACTTTAAGGAGTAACCTAAAAAAACACAGGGAGTGGAATAAGATTCAAGTTTATATTGAGAGTAAGGATGAAGCCACGGATAAGATAAGCAACCAAACACCTGAAGTTTAGTGTAGTTGGGTGAAGATCCAAAGAGATTTTCAAAAGGAGAGGAAAAATAAAGTGTAGGGGTGGGCATACGGTTGATGATATATATAACAGTGGTAAAGGTATAAGTCTAGTAAGTGAGAGGCATTGATGCATGAGTGAGAAGAGATAGACCAGTTTCAATAATATGGTGATGACATCATTCAAAAAGACCATTGTGTTCTGTTGTGTAGGGTGGTGTAGTAAGATGTGATATACAATTGGTGGAAAGAAAACTATGTAGGGCTTGATATTCGTTACCATTATTCGAATAGAGGGTAACAACGTGGTGATTAAATTGGTTTTCAACTAATGCTTTAAAGTACATAAAGACATAATGCACATGATATTTCCATTTAAGTGGATAGTACCAAATATACTGCGTATAATGATAAAAAAAAGATAATATAGTATTGAAAACCATCAATAGAATAAACAGGTAAGGTCCATACATCAAAAAAGATAAGTAAAGCCCATACATCAAAAAAGATAAGATCAAGCGGATAGAAGGAGGTTAAGGTAGAAGAAGAAAATGAAATTTTATAACTTTTATTACATGAACAAGCATTACAATATAGGGAAGAAGATACCGAAGTAGAAAATGGTAAAGAAAACCTAGAATTCATTAGGAAATGATGGATGACCTAGTCTAGAGTGCCATCTGGATAAAGTGGTCTTAACACTGAAGAATACAAGTAATGGTGAAGAGGTAACTGAAGAAGAGGAAGTCGGACACTCATATACACCATCTTTAGATTCTCCCATTAAAAGGATTGCCTTCGTGTTTATTTCACCTTAAAAGTAGAGGGAGAGAATTTAACAGAAATATAATTAGTAATGCAAAATTGATAAATCGAAAGTAAGTTCTTTTTCATGGAAGGAACACAAAGAATGTTTTGTAAAGTAAATGTGTGAGAGGAAGTAGGTATAGTGGTAGAACCTATATAGGTAATATGAAGGGCCAAACCATCACCAATAAAGACATCATCAGATCTTGGATACTATCTATAAAGAGAGAGATTGCTCAAGTCAGACATAACATGGTGAGATGCTCCATTATCTAGTAGCCAAGTAGGAGTAGTATTATTACCGAGAGTAGCATAATTGGCTCACGGTTGCCAGGGTGTAGTGGGGCGATAGCCCTGAGAGCCTTGAGGATGAGATGTCTAGGATGACTGATTAGTGATAAGTTAAAACATCGAACATCATTTAGCAATGTGGCTTTGAGTACCGCATGCTTGACAGCAACCCAAATAAAGTTTGGGTTGACATTGATCATGAGGAGACGATGCAGTGGCAAGGCCTGGTTGTGATAAACTGGTGACCGATGGTCACCAATTCGGGCTTTTCCAAGATGTTGTAGGATTTATCATTGCTGGTAAAGATAAAGAAGTTGGCGAAGTGGTCTGAAGAAAAGCTTCTGTGTTGAGGAGTTTCTCATAGAGCTTAGCAAAAGAGATTGGCGTATCACGAGCATTGAAGGCATCAATAACAGACTCATTACCAAATCCTTCAAGAACCTGATTAATAAGATATTTAGCATCAACTGGCTTCCCAAGAAGAGCAAGTTCATCGGCATGAGTTTTTATCGCCTGCATATATTCAATAATTAATATTGAGCCTGTGGTACACTGCTTTAGGTGATTGATTAATTGTTAAATATGACCATGAGATAGTTTGACATAAGTATTGGCTAAGGTTTACCAGGCATCACGAGAAGTGACGGTGCGAGCAATAAGCATTTGTAGAGAAACTGAGATAGCACTAAGGAGAGCGCTAAAGATGAGATGATCTTAACGCTTCTAGGTTATGTATATTGGATTTATGGATGCAGTGCCATTAACAGTAATAGTTACTGGTGGGGAAGAATGGGTGTCATCAATAAAATGATGAAGATCATAACCTTCGAGAAGAGATTGGATTTGAAGACTCCATGTGAGATAATTGGTGGATGACAGTTTGGTAATAATGGAGAGATTGATGGTAAGGAGTGGGTGTTGAGAATCCTGAGAGTTTGGGATGGTGACAGGATCATTGGTGGAATAGGAAGTCACATCAAAAGCCATTGGCATAGTATAGGTTGTTTAGAAAAAAAAAGCCCAAGAAGACTAGGCTCTCGGTACCATGATAAAATAGAAAGACATATATTTTAAAGTAATGGCTCAAGTTTCTCCATTGATTAAGAATGAATATATATATATATATACAAAATTGAATAGTACTACAAGTTATCCATATATAAAATTTAAAAGCTAGCCTAAAATTAAAGAATTTAAATAATTTACAGAATATTACAACTAATTAGGAAGCTATCCTAAAATTAAGAAATTTAAATAATTTATAAATATATTACAACTAACTATAGGAATTTAAGAAAATAAAGAAAATCTGGTATCTTTTATTATTTAATATGAGGTACAAATGTAATTTCATGCATACTGCATGCATTATTTATGCGGGTGATATCATTGTCCGATGAATTGATACTTTAATTGAGTGATCATTTGCAAGTCCTGTCTATGAGAATACTTTTGGCTAAAATGGCATCATGTGAATTTTGAATTTAAAACCTGTGGCTCCTTTCTCCAAGTTTATGTTACTGGAACTGAAGTTTAAGTTTAAATAAATAAAATTGAACTTCAGCCGAGCTTTAACAAGCAATCGGATTTAATAAGAAATATATATTATTTTGTTCTTACATCTAATTAAACTATTTAACTTTTAAATTATATTACATGACTATTAATATTGCTACACTTTCTTGAGATTGTACGGGCAGGAGGAGGGTGATGTTCAATTTCTGTGCTTCAAATCTTCCTTCAAGTTTTTAAGAATCAATAGCTAAAGTCAAGGCCAATATCACTTACTTTTGCATGAACTACATAAATTTAATTTATATTCAATTTAAATTAATATTCAATTTAAATAGAGTAAAGGTACAAAAATGCCCCTAATGTTTATACCGAGGAGCGCATTGGCCCCTAAATAATTTTCGGGCTCAATTAAGCACAGCAAATTCAAAAACCTGTAATCCAGGCCCCTCATTTAACGGTGATAAGCTTCCTAATGTGCTGCCGTTAGAAAATTGGATGTGGAGTTATGAGTGAGACCCATATATCCATTCACAAGCTAATGGAGGGAGTTTTTACGGCCCTTTTGTACCAGTCAGCCAATGTTACTCACCAACCCTTATAACTCCCCCTTCCTAATAACTCTCCTTCATAGTTAAATGTTGATAGCAACTTCCCTGTCTCTTTGTTTAACCATCAGACTCATTGATTTGCAAGACAAACACTACAAAGCTGATTATTTACAAGAGAAACCAATACTCTTTCGTTAATTATAGGCAAGAGGTTTCAATGCACAAGCAAGGCAGTGAAAGAAGCCTATTGTAACTAAAAGGTAAGATATGTGGGGTTCTATGTTGTGTATAAATTTGTTTATTTATGGTTTTGACACTGGTTTCATAATTGTGTTGGCATTATTGTTACGGTTTTTGTATTTTACATTGCATGTGGTTTTTATATGTAGTTAGATGGTGGTGGGATGCATGTGCATGTAGGCCATGGACTTTAGGACAGAACCAATAAATAAAGTCATATACTTAAAATAATGGTATGGTGCTAATATTTTTTTCTTTTTACTTTTGAATAATGCAGAATGACTACACTTGTTGATCTTAGATTTAACTATGGGGGTATATAGGATTAGGAGGGATTAAATTTTGTGTATGTTGGTGGTGAAGTGGATGTTATAAATGATTTTAACCCTGATTATCTTTGTTACTCAGACATATTAGAAAGGTACAAAAAAATATTAGACTACCCAACAGTGAAAAATGTTTTTGTATTAGAACCTGGGAGAAGCCTTATAAAGGGATTATTTTTGGTACATGATGATGTGACAATTAGACAAGTTTTAAGTTATATAAACAAACACAGTTGGATTAGGGAGATTAAGTTTTATGTAGACCATGACATAGATAGGCTTGCATTTGAGATTAATATTTTGCCTCTAGAATATAATATTAGCAGTGAGGAGAATGAGGCACATTGTGGTAATGGGGTTGGGTTAGGTGAGGAAGAATATATATATATCCAGAATGCAAAGAACCCTGAAATACATACACATGAAACTGAACCTGTAACATAAAATAAAGTAGGGGGCGGTACATATATTGGTCCTAGTGGTTATGTAATTCAAGAGAAAAATGAAGACCAAGAGTGTAGTAATAATAGTAAAACAGAAAGTGAAAGTGAGGAAGATAGTGACTTAGATCAGAGTGCCCCAACTCAGGAAAGAGTTAGATATGATGGTCAGGATGGTAAGGGGTATTTCATACTTGGAATGACCTATGGTAATGCAACTGAAGCAAAGGAATCCATAGCCAAATATGTTGTCTCCGTTAGTTACAAACTGAATCTAAATCCTAATGAACCCCACAAGATTAGATCTAGGTGCATCAATGAAGAGCATTGTTCTTTTAAGCTACTGATCTCAAAAGATGGGCGCAACCCTGGGTTAGCTGTGAAGACTTTAGTGGACTCACACCAGTGCTTCAGACATTTTTCTATCCCTAGTTGCATTGCTACTTTTCTGGCCAAATACTTCAAAGATAAAATTTACAAAAATCCCAAGTATACGGTAGGAGATATGAAATTGGATGCAGAAAAGATATTGAATGTCAATGTTAGTAAAGTAAAATGCAAAAGGGCTAAGAGGGCAATAATCCAAGAGCTAAATGGCAGCCTTAGAGTTGAATTTGGGTATTTAGAGGCATATGCGGCTGCAATTAAAAGAATAAATCCAGGTAGTAAGGCTAAAGTGGAATTGTATAAAGAAGCATTAAAAGAAGGTAAGAGGGTCTTTAGGAGGATGTTTGTGTGCTTTGAGGCTTGTAGGAGAGGATGGAAGGCAGGTTGTAGACCTTTGATAGGTCTTGATGGATGTTTTTTGAAAGGAGTTTGTAAAGGCCAACTGCTTACTGCTGTTGGTGTAGATGGTGATGGTCAGGTCTTCCCAATCTATTGGGCAGTGATTGATAAAGAGAACAATATAAATTGGAGGTGGTTTCTACATTGGTTAGTCTAAGCACTTGATATTGGTGATGGAGGACATCTGACTTTCATATCTGATATGCATAAGGTTAAGTGCCTTTCAAATTTTTATATTTTTCATATTAACAATGGATTCAATGGATAACACGATAATTTTATCTTTAATGTAGGGTTTGGTTAATATTGTGCAAGAGGTGTTGCCTTCATTAGAACATCACTGGTATGCTAGGCATATCTTTACTAATTGGTTAAAGAAATGGCATGGAGGTGAGATGAAAAAGAAGTTCTGGTTGTGTGCTTGGAGTACTTTTCCTGAAGAATGTAAAGATAATTTACAGAAGTTAGGTGAAGTTAGTGAAAAGGCAGTTGAGGACCTGCTAAAATACCCACCACATACTTGGTGTAGGGCATATTTCAACTCTAGATGCAAGAGCTACATGGTGGACAACAACATTTCAGAGAGATTCAATGCAACGATAATAAATGCAAGACACAAGCCAATAGTCTCAATGCTAGAAGCAATAAGGTTGTACTGTATGAATAAGATCAAGGATAACATGAAGGCCTTTAAGAAGTGGTATAATGAATGGAGCCCATCTAGTATAGAGATGTATCAGTATAATAGAGATAATGCCTCAGGATGATTGATTGTCTTTAATGGAGATGTTAGGTATGAGATTGGAGAAGGGGTTGACAAGCATATTGTTTTCATTGACAAATAACTATGCATATGTAGGGCATGAGAATTGACTGGGATTCCCTATTCACATGCCATATGTGCATTATGGCACTCAAAAATTGATCCAATCTCAGTCATGTTTGAGTGGTGTCATAAGTCAAAGTTTGAAGCCACTTATCAAACACCTATGCAACCAGTGCCAGGAACTATGTTCATGAGATGTACTGAGTACCAGGCAATTGAGCCTCCTCCATTGGTTAAGCTATCAGGCAGACCAAGAACCAAGAGAGTCAAACGAACAAACGAGCCTAGGAGTGGTACAAAGCTATCCAAGAAAGGCATCAAACAAAGGTGCAGTATATGTCAATATGAAAGCCACAATGGGAGATTATGTCCTAATAAAGGAAATCAGGTAATGTTGTATATGGATGTCTTTAGTTGTTTACATTGTTATTATATGGAACATATTACATATGGTTTATATGAATATGTAGGCTGCTGGAAGTACCAGCGGTGGACCAAGATCAAGAAACACTGCAGGAGCTAGAGGCAGATATGTTGGTCAAGGAAATCAGGCAACCACAGCAGGCACCCCTAGATGAGGCATCCCAAGCTAAAGGTGTTAGTGATGTGCCCTAGGCCTATAGTATTATGGCCACTTTGTGACTTTGTCTATTTTGCATCATTATAATAAAGAGGCATTTTTCACATTCACTCTATTGAATTCCATGAATGTTTAACTCTATTTAAGATCATCAAGTGTGTGAGTTGATAGTAGAACTCTTAGATGGTAAATGAGTTATTTTCTAAATCATCCCTAGTCGATCATTATTATGGAAAAAATAATGAATAAAGACTAGTATGAGGTTAACTGATAATCATGTTTTACTGGTCATGTATAAGAGATACAAAGTCAAGTCATAGGTACATAGGATATACTAGATTGACCCACTATGAGAATACTACATGGATAATTGTCATAAGTTATTCTCACTGCAATGGTATTATTGTAGTCCTCAGACTTGAGATCATCATAGAGTCATGCATGATGAGTTTTATATTTTGATACATTCTAATGTTATCTTTAATAGGATAATGTAATGGATTGTAATTGGATATAAAATGAATCATGTGAGGAGTATGAGTGATCAAGAAGGAATTTATCCCTTACTAATCATGAGAAGGATATTTATGGGCCTCTCAATAAATTAGACTAAATATAAATGCATGGCCATGCTTGAAATTAGTTAATAAGGAGTTATCAATTTTAGTCTAATTAAAATCGAGAAATAATTAAATAATTAAGGATGATATAAACCATGCCTTATATTGAATCTAAGATATCATGTACAAAAGGACTATAATATTGTTGTTAAATAGGTTGTGTCGGATTACTGACTTTTACATGACTTGGGTAGTCATAATGTCTTGCTAGAGGCCACTTATGAATTATGGACTACCAATAGGATTGGA
>CATIWO010180178.1:0-22287 GCA_949673435.1 Macaranga tanarius
GCTTAAGGCTTTGGTTGATGGGCTTCTCTACACATTTAAGTGAAAGCCCCTCTCCATACATATTTATATCCATTAAATGGGCTCACTTAAACTCTTTTAAATGAGGCCCATGCACAAGTCCATTTAATTAATAAGCTAGGCCCATCTCATGGACCATATTAAACATCCATTAGAAGGCATATATCAATTTAGTCTTTGAACTTAATATCACATATTAAATCAAGTCCAAATTAATATTTATTCAATTGCTATTATGTCCTAATCTTTGAATTAAGATTTCGGGACATGTTAGATCCCCGCATACGCACAAATCCAATTCAATTAATTTAATTAATTAATTAAACTCTTTAATTAATAATCAAATTAATATAAGTCTTTCAAGCACAACCTTTATGTGTGTGACTTACTAAGTTCAAGTCTAAATGGCAATGGAAAATAATATTAACACTTAATATTACAGAAACACCTTTCCATTCCGAATGTGAAAATCCTAAGGAATCATATTTGGTTCCCACAAGTCGTGAGTGACCCCTAATATAGATGTCACGACTACCCAAATAAAAATGAATGCTTTATATAGATCCACAAAAACCACAGAACATAATTATCGTGCATTAAATGTCCCTTCGTTATAGGATCCTGATATTGGCTAGAGTCACGATTTAGTCAAACTCTAATTGCCTCAATCATAGGACCTCATCTTAAGTTCAATTCTTGATAAAATATGACTTCTACTAAAAACTCTTTCTAGTACCAAAACTCTTTTCGGGTAAGTCGAGTTTGACCTAGCCAGGTACTTATTCATCAAGAATAACTTAGATAGCATAGGATCTTATCCCGGTTCACTCCAGGTAATGAATTATAACTTGGTTGATCACTCATCCCTACATATAACCAACTAGAGCCACTACACGCTATATACCCATGTGTGGCTGGCATAAGTTTATAAGCGGTAACAAACTCTAACTAACCATATGTGGATGATCATATCGCCTCAGGACAAAGGACCATATGCAACATTATGTCCAAGATTGTGATTGTTGACTAAAGTGAATATCCATGTAATCATAAATCTTATGTCACATGTTCAATCCACCCATCACATGAGCATCCACGTATCTATTTTGATATCTCATATCAAGTAGCATGAGACTCACTATCCACGTGTCTATTCTGAATAACTCATATCAAGTAGCATGAGACTTACTGCCTCTCACTATCGATATCACATACCGATCAAGGAAAATAGACAGAGGTGATAGTCTAGGGATTAATACTATCTATATATTAATCTAATGACTATGAATATTTATAGTATATGTACCAAATAAGTTTGTCACTCATATTATCAACTATTGATGATAAACTCATTCAACATAATACTAAGGGTAAATATTCAAATAAACTTAACACTTAATTTAAATAAATATTTTATTACTATAGGGATAAATATACAATGTCTACATACAATAACAGCCCTAGGGCACATCTATACTAACATTAGTATTGTGAGATAATATATTGGCATTTTTAGAATGCATTTACCTTTAAATTTGTAGCATTCTTCCCTTTTTTTAGGGTTTTTGGACTCGAAAGGCTATTTGAAGATTGTTGCTGATAAGGTGTTGAATTTTATATCTTCTCCATTATTCTATGCGAAGGAAATTTTGGAGTTAGTATGGGGATATGTGATAAGAATTCTTCTTCAAAATGCGTTAATTACTATTAATTCAATAGCATTCTTCCCTTTTAAAGTACGTTTATGTCGATTCAGCCTCCGTCTATTAGTTTGTCTCTCTTTATATTCTAGGATCAGCTTTGTAGGTGTCATCATACTACAGATGGGGTACAACTTCCTATACGCTTGATACGTACACATTATAGCTTGTCGAGCATAAAGACAGGAAGCTTTTCATCATTTGGGAAGCGATGGGCACTGGTGCCCATCACTATAGGCATGCGCCCATAGGAATCATGGGTGCACGCCTATAAGTGATGGGCACACACCTATCACTCTCTAATGGGCTATAAAAGGCTTATTTTTTCATCTTTTCCTTCATTCTTCATTCCTTCTTCATCTTCTTAGATTAGGTTTTCTCTGAAATACTTCCATATCCTTGTTATGGTGGAGTCTTCTTTGAGGATGTCATTTTTTATGGATGAGTTAAATGAGTATCTCATGGGAGCTACAGGGGATATATCTACTGCTAGTGCCCCTGGTGTCCATCGACTAGCTCGTGTTAAGTGAGGTCACCAGAGATTCACTCGAGGAGAGAAGATCCCCCTTATTTCAGACTTAAGCATCCATCAGTGGACTTTGAATCATCATCTGGTACGTTCTTTATTATTTCTATTTTTCTCTTAGGTTGCTTGCTAGGATGCTTCATTTTTCTTAAAAAATTTTAAAGAAAAAATTAGGAAGATAATTATCTAGAATATTAATTATTTGTTGAATTTATTGAAGGTTTATCATTATATCAAATCCTTTAGGACAACTCTTATTTTGTTAATGCTTGCATAATGAGATACATATGATTAGTTAAAAAGACTAGGAGAAATCTATTTATGCCGCGCAATATTATTTGAAAGATTAATTGTAAATATTCATATGTGCAAAAATAAAATGAAATTTGATCATGCTATTTGATTATAATATTATACTATTTAATTATGCAACTAAGAACTATTTATGCACGAAAAAGAAAATAATAATAAGACTAAATACACTTGCGTATAGGAAAATACAAGGATTTTTTTAAGTAAAAGAAACTTCCCTTTTTAGTGATTTTGCTTTGATGTGACGCAAACCGTATCTTGCTTACATTCATTTAGTAGTCGTACTACCATGGTCTCTTTTTATAAGAGTCTTCCTAATCTGGTGTGGGCTCACACTGGAGGGATAGGTTTTGATGGCGTTCTAGATGGCTTTGGTGGTGGCTATCTAGGGGTTATAGAGTAGCTGAGCCATCATAATAGTGCTTCTAGAGAGATGGTCCGACTACACATACACTTTCCTCTTCATATTTAGGGAGATGACCATCACCCCTTAGACTTCACTACTATTACTAGGTTGTTGTTTACTGGAGTCAGAGTCTTAATATAGATTCCTGACGATCTTTAAAATTTAGCTCGTGATTTATTGGGGTTTGATAATTCTTTCAAGAGGAGTAATGATAATCGAGTGCTCTACACCACCTTTAAGAATGATTGCACCATGGTTATGGAGATCGCTGTGCTCAGCATAGAGTAGATTGCCCATTATTTTATCTTTATCCTACTTACTGCATTCATGTTCTCAAATACGAACAACACGGTAGAGGTATGGATATTATTGTTGTTGAGGGACTTGGGCGCATTGAGGTAGTTTGATAGGGGATCTCATACCTTAGGATACTTATATCATGGCTTATATGATGCTTATCGTGGAGGCTCAAAGGCCTATGAGATACCATTAGTTATCGATGTAAGTTTGTTTTTATCTTAAACTTGTTCTATTCCCTTTTTTTCTTTGAGTTTGGGCCTTTTTGTGTAGACTAACTATGCTTTTTGTAGATCTGGGCATATGAGCTTGGGATCTTCCTTCATCTTAAGATTATCAGCTGGGTTACTGACGGATTCCGTCGCTTTCCTACTTGGATCAGAGGATCCTAGGTGAGATGGGGGTTGACCCCAGAGGGTACTATAGGTCGACTTCGCTTTTCAAATTACTTATTCTTCTATTTTGTTTCCTCCTTATTTATCTCATTTTCGATTGTTTTACAGGTTAACCTTCGTTGGTGGGCTATGGACCCTGCTTCCTACCCTACTGATATGAGGGTTACATACTTTAAGAGTGGTCAGAGGGTGATTTTGATGACTCTAGCGGACTACGCTTGGTATTTAGGTGAGCATGCCTTGGATTGGCCCTATGGTCTTAGGAGGAGAGCGCCTCTACCACCACCTAAGAGCATGTTTAGAAAACGCGAGCTATTAGAGGAGGAGTGAGCATAGCTCTCCACTATTATGACATTTTTTAGTTCCTAGAGTCTCTTACTATCTCTTATGCAGTAAGGGTACTTCCGAAGCTAATCGACACTCGGAACAGTAGATGCTAGGTGGAGAGATTTAGCTGTTGAAGAGTCAGCTTCTAGGTCATGTTCACATGTTGTGAGTATACCTCTTACAAGAAAGTACTATATAGCAGTTTTGATTTATGTGTCGCCCTTATTTGCTTACCCATTTTATTTGATTGCAGAATGCATTGAAAAGGTCACATGCTACTATTTCCTCAGCATTAACTGCTGCTTCATCCACTGCATCATCAGGGGGTGCTAGCCCTTCTATTTCAACTTCAGCCCTTCTATTTATATTAGAGAGATTATTGCGGGTAACTTCGAGAGACCTCTTATCATTACAGTTCGTGGTGTGGATTTGCAAGGCCAAGTTTACTGTAGGGATCTATCGATAGAAGATCACGACCTGCTGAGTTTTATGCCTCCGGAGACGACTTAAGGAAGTATTTTCTTTCATTAGTTGTTCATTATCCTTTCCTTCATTTGTAGTTCTTACCATTTTTATTTTGTTTGTGTAGGTGCCGAGGTTTACAGCGGAATTAACTTTATTGGTATGCTTCGAATCTATAGGATTTTCAATTGGAGTCATCCTTCAAGGCATCAGTGTATTTCTTGTTTGATGCTTTTTATGTTTATGAAATGATAATACATATACTAATGTATGTAAATGCAATATGCAGTGGTAATATTTATCCATGATCTAGGATTGGCGTGATCAGAACAACCAGTTGTAGTCTTAGATTGCATACTATATGGCCTAGACTCATGCTTATCGGGATGAGATCAGCAACTACATGAGAAGAGTTGAGGAGTTAGGGTATTAGCCGAGGAAGATGCACTTATGCCATCTAGATACGAGCCTTATTGGATTTGATGGTCAGGACCTAGGGGATGATTTTAATCTTTAGAGATAGAACTCTGGGCGTATTTGACCAGTTATTGTATTATTGACATTGACTTTTATTTTCACCTTTCTACATTGATGCACTATTTGTTTTTAGTTTTTTTTTATGAAACTTTGCTCCACTTTTTCACCTTTTTATCTAGTTTCTCTTCACATTTGTCTGCATTTAGCTTGGATTTGCACTCCTCCATTATCCTAGGATAATTTTATGCCAAAATATGCTCCATTTAGGTCTAAAAAGGTCAAAAGAAATGTGGGGAAGGCTCCATAGGCACACGCTCATAGGTGGGTTTTGTCTATAACAAGGTGATCTCGGGTTATTTTGGATGGTTTTTAAGGTTTTTTTAGGGATCAGCTAGGATGTGGTTTGGGTTTTGGTGAGGTTTTTGAGTGTTTGGGGGTCTCTTCGTGCTCGGTTTAGGTTTAGTGTTTCTTTTGTGAGTGTTTAAGTGTTTATCAGTTATCAAGCGGCCATGACGGAGGCTAGTTATCAAGAGTTAAGGGGCTATCTTTGAGGCCTTTCACACGGTGATTGGAGGAGTTTGGAACCATTTGGAATACTATAGTTTAAGACTCTTCAACATATTCAGCTTTATTTTAACCTTCTATATACAGCTGCATCATCATGGGACCCTGAGAAGCACGTCTTTTGCTTCAGTTACCAGGAGTTATGTCCCTTATATGAGGAGTTTAGTGCCATAGTAGGCTGGACTCCCACTATTTTTTAGGGTAGTCTTCATTAATAGCATTTTTTTTACTACACAGGCAGAGGTTCTGCTTTCTTTGACTTGAGCCCTTATGCTCTAAATGCTATTGTTACCCTAGAGAGACGATTGATTTCATCTTGCTTACTTGTTGTATGTGCTTTTTAGCAGTCTAGAAATTTATCTTGGGCCCATCTCTTATCATATTACTTCTTTTTTTAGTTTTCTATAGTTTATGCTAATGGACTTGGTGACTACAAGATCTTGGGTGTAGTAGAATTTATTGAGCATAGGTTGACACCTTTCCCACTTATTTTAGATAAGACTATATAGGGTCTTGATGACATCCTCTTAAAGAGGTGTATACAATTCACGATAACCCTGTACTTCTATAGGTAACTTATTTTTCATCTCTTAGCTTCCATTAAATGCAATGCACTGACCTTCCATTATTCAACATATTTAGTTGTGGGAGAGGTTGAGCATTGCCATCATTCGAGGTATAGGCTTAGGTGTCATCAGGAGAGGCAAATCAAGAAGGTTTTAGACCGGCCTCCTTAGGAGTTATCACTTGAGGAGTGGAGTGCTTGGCTGATAACCCTTTCAGATGAGGAGATCCGTTGGACTTGCCCTTGGTAGAGGCTAGAGCAAGTCACTATGAGGACTTACATCAACTGCATCTCGATCTCTTGGTTTAGGTCTTGTACCTATTATTCCCTCTCATACATTTACAGGCAGTATAGAGCTAGATAGAGCATCCCTCCAAAGATAGTACAGTTCAGAGGAGGAACATTGACTCAACGAGGAGCACTTTATCGATGGTTTTCGGACTAAGTGGTCAGGTAGGAGGTTTCACCATCTCATCACCGGGGATCATAATATCACTACTAACATTATATATAAGGCTTGAGTGGTTGCTTAATAGGCTTCTTTGGTTTTCAGGCTTGGCTCGATTCATCTTTCTATAGGTAGTAGTAGTAGTGCTTGAGTTAACATTGCTATACTAGACCAAACCTATAATAAAAATATGCTATGTAATGCATGATTATATTATGATATGCAGAAAACTAAAGCTTGCCTGATGTGTCCTATTTATATTTGGGCATTATTTGGTCATCATGTTGATAAAACATTGTATACATAGGCATCTTTTAAACATTCATTTACAAATGTATTGGCTTAACATTTAACAAAGGCAAGGTTGCTTTTCAAGTATCTTAAAGTGATAATACCCCTGTTCATAGCCAGCTCTCACGAGTTTTCTGACTAAGTATTTTGCTGCTCATTTTTCCTTGATTAGCCTTTTCAGGTTTTCCAATCAAGTTTTTTTTAGCTATAGTATTACTTAAGACGATCCATATTAAGTGGCTTAGAGAATTTGTTTCCCTCCGAATCCATTAGCTTAACTGCCCCTTTTGAAAGAACTACCTTGACCAAGTATGGCCTTTCTTAATTTGGCTTCAATTCTTCTCTCGGATCTAGTAATGATTATTTTATATGATTCAAAACCAAATTCCCCATTTTAATGTTGCTTGGTCTCACTTTTTGTGGAATGCATTAGGAACTCTTCTCTGGTGAAGTTATAAAAAATGTAATGCCCTTAATCTTATGCTATTGACCAAGGTTAACTATTCATGCCTCTATTTCACCCACTCTATTTCAGGTAACTCGGCTTTCATCACTACTCGTAGCGACTTCAATTCAACTTCTACTGGCAATACTGCCTCTGATCCATATACCAAAGAGTATGGCATGGCATCAGTATTAGTCCTCGCAGTAAAGCATAAGGTGAGAGATCAGCCCAATCCTTATAGGTCTTCGTCACATTGCATCGGTATTAGTCCTCACAGTAAAGCATAAGGTGAGAGATCAGCCCAATCCTTATGGGTCTTCATCATCTTAGTGAGTATCTTCTTAAGGCTCTTGTCTACAACTTTTATAACACCATTGGCTTGTGGTCTATAAGGAGATGACTTATGATGTTCCACCTTATATCTCCTTAATAGTTCTCTAACTTCTCCTTGAAACTGAACTCCATTATCTAATACAATATGGTCAGGCAAAGAAGATTTTTCTTAATAAAATTTACCACCTATTTTGCCCCTAGTTTGGAGGACTCAGCTTTAACCACTTTGTGAAATAGTCTATTGCTACCAAGATGTATCTATGCCCTATTTGAAGCAGTTGGATGAATCTCTCCAACGATGTCCAACCCCATGCAGAGAATGGCTATAAAGAACTCATGAGGTGTAATTTGATTGGATATAAGTGAGTTATATCCACGTGTATCTAACACTCATGACATCTTCTCACATACTTCATACAGTCTTGAACCATTATGACCTAGAGAAAACCAAGTCTCATGATTTTTCTAGCTAATACCGTCCATTCATATGCATACCACAGACCCCATGGTGCACTTTATCTATTAGTCTTCTATCATGCACCTTAATTGCATTCCATCTGAGGTTCTCCTATATAGCATCCCTTGATGTGAGAAGTAATTCACTAGAAACTCCCTTATCACTACTCTGTCCTTTCCACTAGCCATCTTTAGATAAACCTGTCCTCTAGGTACCTCTGAATGTCATAGAACCATGGCTTTTCATCCACTCTAATTTCCATAACAGCCTCTTATTTATAATATGGGAGTTGAGACTATATCACAATTAATAATTTAAAAGGAATTCTAACTGGACCTTCCCACACTAATGCTAGAAAGGCTAGTGCATCAGCCATCTGGTTTTGACTTTTAAGTAGATGGATGAACTTGCATTTTTGGAAGGATTGGGCTAACCTGTAGATATGTTCCCACTATGGCTTTAAATTAGGTTCCTTTAGATCCCATTCTTTAGTTGTTTTATTTGTCACAAGCATTGAATCTCCTTTTATCTCCACTTCTGTAACCCCTAGAGCTATGTGGGATTCCATTCCTAATGCACAGGCTTCGTACTCTACCTCATTGTCTATGATATAAAAATTTAATTTCTTGGCAATGGACATCACTTCTCCTTTTAGTGCCAACAAGAATACTCCTATACTAGCCCCAATTTGATTTACAACTCTGTCGAAGTACATTTGCTATCCCTACACCTCAATGGCTGTGCTCAAATTGTACGGGAGATCTAGTTTGATTTTCTCATAATTATTGATTGGATATAGGGCTAAAAATTTTATGGCTGCCCTACCCTTTACAGTCTTCTTAGTAAGATACTCCATGTCAAACTTAGACAAAAATATTAGCCATTTGGCCAATTTTCCTATCACGGAAGGTGCCTCATACAGATACTTCATTGGGTCCATGTTTGAAACTGCTTAGTCTTTGTAAGACTGGAAGTAATGCTTTAGCTTCTTCATTGCCCATACCATTGCTAGACAATTCTTTTCAACTAAATTGTACTTCTCTTTAAATCTCAACAACTTCTTACTTAGGTAATAGATGCCATGTTCAACCTCTCCTTCTTATGCCAGCATTGCTCCAATTACATTTTCTTCTGTAGCCAAATAAAGAAATAATGGCTTCCCGAGCCTTGGGGGCTTCAGAATAGGTGGATTCATCAACTAATCTTTTATCTTATCAAAGGCTACCTGGTAATGCTCATCCCATACAATTGGTTGATTCTTTCATAGTAACTTAAAAATAGGTTCACACACTGCTATTAGTTTTGTAATAAATCTATTGATGAATTGTATCTTACCCAAGAAACCTCTAATTTCCTTCTCAATCTTAGGAACCAGCATTTCTTTAATTATTTTCACCTTGTCTTGGTCAATCTCTATTCCTCTATTACTAGTCACAAATCCTAATATCTTTCTGCATGTTATGCCAAATATATTGTTCTTTGGATTTAGCCTCAGATTGTACTTTTCTGCCCTCTGCATGAACTTTTCTAAAGCCTCAAAGTGCCCTTCTCTTGTATCTAACTTCACTATTATATCATCCACATACACTTCCACTTTTTTATGGATCATGTTATGAAATATGGCGGTTGCCATTCTCTAGTATATTGTACATATGCTCTTCAACCTGAAGGGTATAACTTTATAACAGTATGTCCCTAACTACGTGATGAATGTCATCTTGTGCTTATTAACTGGAGACATAGGCACCTGATTATACCTTGAGAATCCATCTACCATTGTCAATATTGTGGCTAATGTCGCATTGTCTATCAAGACAGCAATATATAGCAGTGGAAAGTCATCTTTTGGATAAGATTTATTCAGATCTTTATAGTCTATACAAACTCTCACTCTACCATCTTTATTCGGTAATGGAACTATATTGGCTAATCATTCAGGATAATTTACTACTTCCAGGAATTGGCATTGATATGCTCGACAATGTCTTCCTTCACTAGTTGTGTCCATTATGGTCTCATTCTTTAAAGCTTCTATTTTACCAGTTTATACTTTTTTTTATTGGTATGTAGTGATGAGCAATGTCTTTGTTAATACTAGGCATGTCATCATACGTCCAAGTGAATACTTTTGAATATTTTGTTAAATTGTTTTTAAATTCTGTCCTCTTCTTATAGGCAATATCTTTTAAAATATTCAAAATGTGAGGTTCATTTTCCATGCATAGGATAAATGGTTCAGTACAAATGGAATGAATATCAAATATGCATATGTATAGGTCAATGCAATGCACACTACCATCAGTAAGGACATCAAATAAAGAAGCAAAGTCCGACTTCATCAAATTAAGCTTAGAGTTTAGTATATCATTTGGCTCATACAAACTTGAAATAAACACATCATCATGCACGTTATCAAAAGGAAAACTCTCTATACTATACTCGATAATAGCAATAATGTCAACATAAGCAATAGCTTCAGCTTCCTTCTTTATGTTCTCTATCAGCTGCATGATCTACTCTTCAGTGATTTTAGTTAGGCTTTCAGATACCTTTCTCTTTGAAGAAAAGTTCACCATATCATTAAAGATCTTAAACCCAGGCTTGGCAATGCCATCTTTTTCCCATACTTTAGGCTATTTAGTGTACCTCATGGCAGTCTTCTCCTTGACAAATATGGTCTTCTTAAAGTCTTGGTTAACTTTGTAGTCATAACCTAATCCATGCTTACTTGTTTATCTAGGGAAGTTGGGGAACTTAGACTCCTATGTTCCATTTTTTCAAACTAATTCTAGGTAAGTAGTTCATCATCTTCATCATCATGGCAACCCTGGGATCAACCCAGACTTCACTAATTATGGACACTTATAAGCTAGGTAGAACAACATTCAAATAAGTAACAATATGATTAGTCTCTATTGGAATAATCACCACTTTGCCATTTAAAGGAAACTTTATCTTCTGGTGAATAGTAGAGGGAATGCCACCTAAAGGATGGAACCATAGTCATCCCAAAAGTAGGGCAAAAGTGGTGGCATATCCAAGATAATGAATTCAACCACATATTCAATCTCTTTTACAGTCATAATAACCTTAAACAACCCCATGAAAGACTTCTTATAATCATCATAAGCCCGAATAATCAAATCAAAAGTCTCCAAATTACCCAAGTTAATACTAAACTTATGTAATAGCCTAAGAGGACACACATTGATGGTTGATCCATCATCCACCATCATATATGATGTACGGTTTACTTTGACTATTGCTTGAATGAAAAGTGTCCTATTGTGCACTTTTTCTTTTAGATGCAAATTATCATAAGAGAAGGTAACAACATTAGTTGGGTTTTTAAACATGGATGTGATTATGTCAATTGGTGAAGCTTCTACTGAGATCTTTAAATTATCTAGGTATCTAATAAGTACATCGCGGTATTTGTTGGACGTCATCAAAAAATCCCAAATACTAGTTGCATCTTCTTCTTCCATTACACCGGATGATTCTTCTTCTATGATCACTTCTTTTCCTTTTGTAGACAGTTCTTTCATCTTCTCTCTCTCAAGAGGTGGATAGACTCTTCTACTCTGAGTCATATGATTAACTACCTTGAATCCCTCATCTTCTTTTTTTACTTCAAGTTGCTCTACTTTCTCTTCCTCATCTTTAGATACATGTTCAACGGCGAGGAGGATTTTTTTATCATTGTCTTCCTCCTATATGTCTATCTTTGACTCAACCACAGCTTGTTTCTCTAGCACCTTATTCCCATTTGAATCATACTAGACATTGATTCCTAAAACAAAGTGGCTCTAATTACTCCATCCTTTTCATCAAATTCCTTCCACTAGCTAGTTGGAATAATGTCTTCAATTAGGGTCTTGTTATAGGCTGCAGCAGTGTACTTCACCTTATAGTCATATTTACCAGATGGCTGACCCAATAAATCCTACACTTTAGCTAGTTGTGCTTCTTTAATATCTTTTTTAGAATCATTGAATGTTGTAAAATAGAAAAATTTCATCCCCAGGCCTAGAGATGGTTGTATTTCTCCTCTCCTAGCCAAGAGCTTATAAAGAGAAGCATTATACAAGGCCAAGTTGTATTCATAATCATTCCAGCTTTCATCATCACTTGAGTTAGAAAGGAACTAAAGAAGGTCATATTCCATCATCATCAAAAACACTTTTTCCTCCCTGGACATCTTCTCTTTTTCTATTTCTGAGATCTCATGAATGACAACCTCGACATCAATTCCAGACTTCATACTAGTGGCTATAACAAATCGGCTAAACTGACAGATGCCATAAGCCTAAGCAGCCTCATCTAGATCTTCCTCTATTTCATCCAGCTTTTCACTTCTTAGAACTTCTTATGGAGGTATATCTGCACTATCATCATCCCATCCTAAAGCTCTGATAGGAGTATAACTCCATGGTAGGCCTAGAAAAAGTTATCCAGGTAGCCCCTAATAGTTATACTCATTAGGGTTCCAATCCTCTATATCACTAGATTCTGACTCCGGATCCACTTTGGCTTTACCATTTTTATTTCTTTTTTTCTTCTCCCTTGGAGTGTTCTTGTACTCGAAATGATTCTTTCGTCAACTCAAACCCCTGTATCATCAAAATTTCCCTCTCTTCTCTTACTAGTTCCTCCTCTTTAAATTTTTGGATCTTGAGAATGGATCTCTCCACAAGTTCCACAAGCAACTCAGATAAGATGGAGTTAGTTCTAGGTAGAGGTGGTGTATTTCTATAATTTGGGAGTGGGTTGGCTTTTATACTTGGTCTTTTTTCAGGATCTCCAATCTTTCCTATGTCAATAAGGTCTTGGATGTGATTTTTAAGGGTTATGTAGTCATTAGTTGAGTGACTTAGGATTTAGTGATAGTAGCAATAAAGGCTAGTGTCTAGGTAAAAAGGTAACGGGTTGGGTAAGGGTCTAGGTTCAAGAGGTTTAAGGAGGTTCTTCTGTTGGAGACATTGGAAGACTTTTAAAAGTGGTAGACTAAAGTTGGAGTTTTTACGAGTAGGTCAGTTTAGGGCATTTATAGATGGGTTTTGGGTGTGGTGGAAGTTGTTCATTTGTAAACTTATACTAATTGAAATGAAAGATAAAATATATACAAATAAAATAAAAGCAGATCATTATCAATTAATAGATTATTTAGTTAAAACTATAGTCATAAATATACAATTTATAATAAAAAATAAAGCTAATTTTTATTTTTTAAGTAAAATAAAATGTGTATGTTTATTTGAATGTCTCAATAAAAACTATTTAAATAAAAAAGAGAAAAGGTACAAAAATACCTTTAATATTGTAAAAAAGAGGGGAGTGATAAAAAAAAAAACAAAGCCACATCATCTACCATGCACATTGCCAAGTTGGACCAGTTAACAACGTTAGGTAAATTGTCACTAATCTATTAACGACACTTAACCATATGTCACTTAAGTGCCAAAAAAAAAAACACAGACTCCTTAAAATAAAAGCGCTAAACCACAATATTTTTTCGTACTTTGCCCTAAAAAATAGTAGAAAAAAGAACAATATGTTTTATCAGATCATCATAACACTAATATTATATCATTATGAAAATATATTAATCAATAAAATAACAATTTACTGAATAGATGTGAGTTAAATTTTTTTATAAATAATATAAATAGTATTAAATTAGATTACATTAAAAAGTCACATTTATTTTTATAAACAATAAAAATAGGTGAAACTCTTCTATAAATTTTTAACTTTTATTCAATGAAATTTGTTTAAATGTTTAACCAATTCTTATAAAATTCCTTCAATTCAGTTTTTAAAATTTGTAGTGTATTTAGTAAGAGATATATGTATGGATCCATATATCTTTGTATGTTTTTTTATTATATTTAAATTGATCATTGAGTATATATTTACTCATGAAACATTTAGAAAAAGTTCTAATTTTTTTTTATAAAAAATGAACAGAAAGAACACTATTTTTTTTATAAAAACATAATAGAATTCCTAAATTTTGAAAATTTGACTATATGAAATGAATTAATAAAATCAAGGATATTAATATTTTTAGTTCTAAAAGTTATAAGGTTTTTAGAATTAAGTCTTGAATATTTAATTTTTAATAATCGAATTTAGTGAGTATTTAAAAAATTAATCATTAGTCATATCTTGTTAAATATAATAGAATAAGATCATATTGCAATATATCCGCCTATATGGGATCCTTGTCATCACTACACTATCCATATCAGCTTTCCATGTCAGCTTTATAACTACTTAAGATTTCCACTTACCATGTTCTTTTAAGGATTCTTCATCTTCATCTGTATATGCTAAAAGTATCAAAAGTATGGGATGCCCTATACAAAAAAAATAGTCATTTAACTTCATCACACCTTCCTGCTGTAATCTTTCCTCTTTGCTCTGGAAAATAATTTTTTATGAAATTATAAAACTGCTCTGAAAAAGAATTTTTTCATGAAATTATAAAACAAGTAATATTATCATAACCAACCTTCCAACATATAAAGTAAGCAAGTAGAATGTTTTACAAAATTCAAAATATTACTTTTGGATATAACCTAAAGTACTAAGATACACTTCAAACTAAAATACAATAAGTGAAAACGTAACATGCTTTAATTTGAATAAATCCTAAGGAGTAATAGCATAGAGAGAAAGAATAACAAGCACTAGCTTTCGAACCATTTCTAAGAGTTCCTCATCCAACCTATAAATATCATAATACTTTGCTTCACTTTTCGATACTATAAGAAAATTCGCATTTAGAGATGGAATTTTCTATCTCTAAATAAAGATGGAATTAAAATGGATTAGAGATAGAAAGTCAAATTAGCAACCAAAACTAATTCATTGCTAAATTTGGAGGGAAAAATTACCACAAAAACTAAGACAGAATAAAGACAAAAATTATATATAGAAATACTTTCCATCTTAATTCTGTTGCTAAATTGGTGTAAAAAATTGGAGCTATAAGTTAACACGGATTATAGATGAAAATTTCAGTCTTTAATTAAAGACAGAAAATTTCTATCTTTAATTAGAGATGGAATATCATTTCATTTCTAATTAGCAATAGAATAATTATTTCGTCTCTAATTAGGGACAAAATTAGAGACACGCTATCATTCCATCTCCAATTAGATAACAAAATTAGAGATTAACTTTTGTTCCATCTCTAATTAGAGATATAATACACCTAGCCCTAAATAAATCGCACAATTCACAAAATATCAAACAAAACTGCAAATAAAATAAAATTGCTTCAAATAAATTAAAAATCAAAGCTTTTCACAAAAAGATACATGAAAGTTGAATGCAAACGAATAAAAATCAAAACTTCTTTACATAAAATCAAATACCCACTTGTTTTCTTTGAACAAATCAAATACACACTTATGATCTATAGTTAATTTCATCTTAAAAAATAAACTGAAGCAGCAAGTAACCTAGTTAATAACATTTGAATTAGCTTCAAGAGGAAGCGATCATTTAGCAAAGAGACTTTTGTTTATTGTTGAGAAAATAAAATCAATAAAAGGAATCAATTGTATTGTGATGTGGAATAAAATTAGCATATGCGCATGAAAATGAAGGATCCCTAGAAGAACATAATAAGTGAAAATCGTAAGTGATTGTAGAGCTGACAAGGAGAGCTAATGTGAATGTTGTAGTGATGACAAGGATCACAAATAGGCGAATATACTATCACATGAGCTTGTTTTATTATATAACTAATGATTAATATTTTAAATACTCACTAAATTCTATTATAAAAAATTAAACATTTAAAACTTAATTGTAAAAATCTTATAACTTTTAGGACTGAAAATATTATTATCCCAAAAATTTATCAATATGAATCCATCCCGATTAGATAGAAATGGCAATAAGTTAAATATTCATGAAAATTTTACTACACGTATATTCAAATTCGTTGAATAATTTATTGCTCTCTCTCAGTTCTTTTTTTAATCTCACCTATAATTCTTTTTTTCCTAGCTTGATTTTCTTCATTCCTATAGTGGCCTCATCAATTAGGACAATTACAATAGTATCAGAGTAGTGTGATTTAAATAAGACCATTGCTTCCATAGCAAAAAATAATTAGAAAAATAAAGTAGTGGTGACTGAGGAAAGCAAAATGGTAGATCTAGATAATAAGGTCACTACCATAGAACAACAACTCAATGAATTAGAAAAGAAATTTATGAGCAAATGGAGATTAAAAGTAACAAATTGAAAAAGATGCAATTGGAGTATCAATGTTCCTAATAAGAGACCCACAGTATGATGAAATAAATTTTAGATTCCATGAAAATGTTACTGCGAGGAGTCACCAATTGCATTGTACCGGCTCAAAATATGAGTCCAAAAATAGTGCACAACCTATGCGCACCTTTAGGTCTCTATATAGTATGGGCTCAATTAATTCCTCACTTGGAGTTAGAGTCATGGAGCCATTTGCATTAAAAGGTATCCTACCTAACCCTAAGTCACATAAGTTGGATGAACAAAGCACTTCAAATTTCAAGACTATGAATGAATAGGGTCATAGAGGTCCAAAAACTGAACTGTTCTACTTTAATGGCACTAATCCTAAGGTGTAGGTTAGGAAGTGTGAGAAATATTTTTAATTCTATAACATTCCTAAACATCAAAAGTTAGAGATTGCTACACTCTATTTAAGGGATATTGCAGCTATATGGTTTTAAGGTTCGTAAGTGCAGAATTTTAAAAGAACGTGGTTGGAATTTATGGAAGATTTATGTAAACAATTTTGGTGAGCTAAGCATGGAAGATATTGTAGAAGAGTTTCATAAATTGCATTAGTTAGGCATAATGGTAGAGTACCAAGAGAAATTTAAAATACTTGATGTTGAAAATAATCTAAGCCTCTCTGAAGTATATTTCCACATTCATCAGTGGCCTAAATTAAGAGTTACGACCCACCCTTAAGATATTTTAACCTGATTCCCTTAACCAAGCATTTGAATAAGCCAAACTATAAGAATAGTCCATTGAAGCCCTTCTTAAAAGATAAAAACAATCATAGCTTAAATACAACTTTCCTTACCCACTTAAACCTTACCAAGTCTATATTAATAACAAACCTCATAATTCTTTTCAACCTATTAGTACTTATCCTAAACCCGCATTTAGCTCCACTACCAGAACCACATAAAACTATGGTAGAAACCTTCATACATCTCCTATTGGTAACTGCACTCCTAACCTCCTAATTGACCTGAACACCAAACCAAAAGCTATTACCAATGATAAGAAGCCATCTGGTGCCTGTTACAAGTGTGGAGATAGATACTTTGTAGGTCATAAATGTCCAAATAAGTAGTTATTGGCTCTTACAGCTGATGAAGCAGTAGAAGAAGCCATTGTTAAAGCAGAAGGAGATGGAGAATTAGAAGTTTATGGTAAATGAGAGATATCTATTCATGCCATTTTAGAAAGTAGCTCACCTACTGCACAAAATTAGAAGGCATATGAAAAAGATGGATTTTGTGATACTTTTGGATAGTAGCAGTACCTATAGTTTTCTTGTTACTAAATTGGCTAGTAAGTTAGAAGAAGGCATAGTCTCTACAAAACCTCTCAAGGTTACTATTGCTAATAGAGCTAAAATGGTGAGTGGAATAAAGAGCATGAGGTTTACTTAGCAAATGTAGAGTTATAAATTTTCATATAATATAAGGTTGTTAGATCTTGGAGGGTATGATATGGCCCTAAGAGTTTATTGGATGAAATTGTACAACCCACTTGTGTTTGACTTTGTTAAGGTTACTGTAGCATCTAAACGGATAAGTATTACTATAGAATTACAAGGGATAATATATGAATAGAGTTGTAGTTGGCTAGATGGAAGAGAATTACATAAGTGGATTAGAAAATGGTGGTAGAAAATTTCCCCTCAATGGTATTCTATCAGTAGTTTTAGTTTTCCCAGTGAAGGTGGAAAGAAACCAAGTACACTTGAGCCTATTGTAGAGTTACTAAATAGATTTGAGGATGTATTTTTACCTTCTATCAGAGAATATAACCATAAAATTGAGTTGCAACATGGTGCTCTTCCTGTAAATATAAGACCCTCTAGGTATCACCATTTTTAGAAGAATGAAATTAAACCTGAGATGTTGAGTTCTTCTCTTATACAATCAAGTTATAGTCCATTTGCCTCTCCTATTTTGTTAGTCAAGAAAAAAGATGGCTCTTAGCGGTTTTACGTTGATTGTAGGCAATTAAACTCTATAACTATTAAGGATAAATTTTCTATCCTTATAATAGATGATTTACTAGATGAACTCAAGGGTGCAAGTTATTTCTCAAAAATTGACCTCCGGTCGGTTACCATCATATTAGAATGAAGGCAGAAGATGCACACAAGACTACTTTTAGGACTCACAGGGGGAATTATAAGTTCAAGGTAATGCCCTAACCATATTTTAGGCCTTAATGAATCATATTTTTGAGAAGTAATTAAGTAAATCAGTGCTGGTGTTTTTAATGATATCTTATTGTACAGTAAAAGACTGACAAATTATATTCAACACTTAGAGGAGGTTTTATAAGTACTAAAAGCTTATAGGTTGTATGCTAAACGATTTAAGTATTTCTTTGCCCAATCTCAGGTGGAGTGTTTGGGTCATATTATCTCATATGATAGAATGTCTACAGATCTTGTAAAAGTTCAAGCAATGGTAGAATGGCCAAGACCTATAACTGTCAAGGCATTAAGGAGAGTTTTAGGTCTAATAGGATATTATTGAAAGTTTGTGAGAGGGTATGGGATAATGAGAAAGCCCTTGACTGAATTAACTAAAAAGAATCAATTAAAATGGAGTGAAGAGCCTAAGGTAGCTTTTCAAAAACCTTAAAAATACTATGTGCCATGCTCTTGTACCGACCTTTCCCGATTTCTCTAAATCCTTTATTTTAAAGATAGATGCTTGCTCTAAAGGGACCAGAGCAGTGTTAATGTAAGAAGGGAGGCCATTGGCATTTATCAGTCAATCTTTGAGTTTAAGGTATTAAGCCCTTTCCATCTATAAAAAAAGAGTTGCTTGCCATTATCTTTGCTATATCAAAATAGAGGCATTATTTTCAGCAATCCCACTTTATCATTAAAATGGATTAAGAGAGTATCAAGTATCTACTATCACAAAGTTACATATCTACATACAACAAAAAAGGATAGTGAAGTTATTAGGCTTGAACTACATAATTCAGTACAAAAAAAGAAGTAAAGAATATGGTAGCTGATGCTCTTTCAATGAGAGATTTGGAGCAACAAGGTGGAGAGGCCAACCCTCAATATTTTTCCTTGATTTTGGTAGTAGTTCCTTAATGGTAAAAAGAATTGTCATCTAGTTGGGTGAATGATGATGAAGCTCAGCATCTGCTTACTACTTTAGTAATTTTCTCTCATATTAGAGATCATTACACATTAGAAAATGTTCTACTCAAATATAAGGGAAGAATTTATGTAGGCTTTGGAGGAAATTTAAGGCAGAAGATTATTTCAAAAATGCGTAACTTAGCCTTAGGGGGTCATTATAGAATTTAAGCAGTTTATCATAGGCTCAAAGTTTTATTTTATTGGCCAAATATGAAGAAAGATGTGCACGTATGGGTCCTCAGTTGTGTAATTTACCAACAGTGCAAAGATGAAGTCATTCCTTATCTAGGATTACTGTAGCCCTTGCCTGAACTTGACCAAGCTTGGACACACATCTCTGCGAATTTCATTAGGAAATTACCAAAATCCGAGGGCAAGAATACTATTTTGGTAATCATTGACCATTTTTCTAAATATGCACATTTTATTGGCCTGACACACCCATTTACAGTCTCTAAGGTAGTTAGAGTCTTTTTTTATTCCATATACAAGCTACATGGTATGCATTATGTAATTATTTCTGATTGAGATAAATTATTTTCCAGCTTGTTTTGGCAAGAATTGTTCAAATTATTGGGTACTTCCTTGAATCTCTTCTCTATTTTCCATTATCAATCTAATGGATAAACAGAAAGGTTGAACATTTGTAGAGATATATTTAAGGTACATGTGCTACCACAAGCCTCACTTATAGCACAAGTGGCTCAGTTCTGCAGAATGGTAGTATAACACCATATTTCATTCTAGTTTGAAAATGTGCCCTTTCAAGGCTATATATGGTAGAGAGCCTCCTATTTTACCTGAATTTCTTACTCACTCTACTAGTGTTGTAGATGTGGAAGATGTCATTAAAGAGAAATAATATATGGATGGATTGATTAAAGAGTAATTTCTGATGGCACAAAATAGGATAAAATAATATGCTGACAATAATAAAATTGATAGAGAATTTTAGGTGGGAGATATAGTTTACTTGAAGTTACAGCCTTATAGACAGACCACTATGGCAATCAAAAAATGCTTGAAGCTTTCTGCATGGTACTACAATCTTTATAAGGTGATAGAACGAATTGGTGTTGTAGCTTATCAGTTGAAGTTACATGAGGAGACATTAATTCATAATATCTTTCCATGTGTCTTTGCTTAAAAATAATATTGGTTCTAACAAAGCTACTATAACCACTCTTCCTATTGTTACTAAGGAAGGATTGTTAAAGGTAGCTCCTCTAATAATTTTGCAGTGTAAAAATGTCCTTAGAGTTAGTAAAGAAGTTGAACAAAGTTTTGGTGTAATAGAAAATTTTAAGTCTAGAAGAAAGCAAATGGGAATATATGTCCTTTATGAAGGCACAATTTACATTCTATTTCCTTGAGGATAAGGGAAATTTCCAGCAATAGGGTATTGTTGCAAATTCAGACTCATAATAGTGAGAGGATGTAGTGAAATTATTAGTAGACTCTGCTTTAATATTTTCTATTATTTGTTATTTTTGTCATTTTGTGATTATATTATTAGTACATCTCAACACTAAAGAGAGAGAGATTAAATTCTTCTAGATCATTGCTATATTGCAGCAGAGAGGAGATAAAAAAAAAAAAAAAGATTGTATGAAAAAGTATTAATTCTAAAAATATCATTCTCTTCCTCTTTGAGTTCTTTTCTTCTTGCTTAATTTCACCTATGATTCTTCTTTTCTAACTCAATTTTCTTGGGACCATTACATATTTATGTTAATAAAATCAGAACAAATCTAATAAAAATTAAAATTTTGACAAATTTCATCAATAAATTGGCCAAATCTACAATTGTTATAAATTTTCAAGGATTAATCAACTTGTCAAAATTTGATTTTTTAATAAAAATAACTTATCTATATCAGTGGCTATAATTAAATAAGTATTAATCTAAAAATGTTATTTTTTTTTAAATAATTACACATGTGTGTACTGGATAATGACTCATATTATTATCATATATACAATAAAATTTTGATAAAATAATACTTGAATTATTTAATAATCTTTTCAATAATATTTTGCTTGACTAAATATGTTTGAAAATAAATTATGTCATCGGTTCAAAAAAAAATACATTGTGTAATATATTAAAGAATATGTACGATATTTAGAAATAATAGATATATTTATAACTTTTACTAAATAAAAAAATAAAAATTTCGTAAAAAATATATAATATACATGGACTATAGTTCTTTGCTCTAAATTAATAATTTTGTTTAGTTCTAATGTTATCAGTTTGCAGAGTTTTTACATTATATATTCAAAATAAATAATTATTTTAAATTTTCATTGATGGAAAAATTAACTTGATTTCCAAAAAAACAATGTTATGAGAAAATCATGATCCAATGATGGTGCAATTAGGGCTGAGTATGGGTCTTGAAGAACCTGAATCGTTCCAAAAAATCGAATAAAAAATCTACATTGACTGTTTAACTTTCACTGAATCAAAATATCCTGAAATTTTTTATCGGGACGAGTCTGGAGATTTTAAATTCTCTGAATTGAAATCCATCCCAAATCACTCCGAATTATACCGAAACTAGAACCAATAATTATATATATATATAGCTTGTTTCAATAATTATATTCAATTTATTAATATTGGACCTACTAATTTAATATATAATCTAAAATAATAAATCTCATTTTAATTATTTGAAATAAAAAAATTCACTCATCAATCAAATTATTTTAAATCACAAAAAATAAATATTAAATTAGTAAGTAGCATTTCAAAATATTATAATATAATTTATATTGAAAAATTTAAATTCATCTTCAATAAGAAATTTGTAATGTAATATAC
>CATIWO010180203.1:0-11813 GCA_949673435.1 Macaranga tanarius
TTATGCAAGGAAACCAAATCATTTGAACTAAGTTCATAATAATGATAGGCACAACCACATACTTAAGCATATAGAGAATTTAAAAAATTTCAAATTATATACCCCCCACACTTAATCGAAACATTGTCCTCAATGTGCAAAAATAGAAATAAAATAGGGAAAAATGAAACTCCCTTGAAATTAATCTCTAAGTCGGTTGGTGAATATAATGAATAATTGAAATTAACAAGAACACTAAAAAATGCAAAAAAAAAAAACACAAAGCAAACATAAAAAGGAACAAAAACATGAAACAAAAAATCATAAATACATCCAAATAATCAAATCAAAATCACAAATATATACATAACCACAATATCTAAAAATAATATAACAGTCGAAAAAGAAAAATACAAAATAACATAAGGGTGTAAAATCATACAATAAAGTCAATCCTCATCACTGTCCTCAGTCATATCAATATCATCTACCAAAGGATCATCACCATGAAATGGGGCATCCGCAGCAGCAACAGAAGATGAAGCACCAGGTTCACGTGCAAACCAAGGAGGTGGTGGAGGCATAGTTGGCGACACTAACCCTCCCGATAGCATCGTAATAGACATACCCTAGAATATAATATACATCTAAACATGCAAATAATGCATCATCTCATTTTGGCTATGTAATATTACCTCATGGCGAGTCTGAGTTTGAAAGAACTGAGCCCATCTATCATCGGATGCATCTGGCATGGCTGGTGGAACATCGGTCATATGCATATCTGGCATGGCAGGACCGGTAGGCTGTACTGGATTGACAGGGATCTCATCATTAGTAGTATCAGCAGCTGCACTAGCTATAAGCACATACTAATCCCCTTTCCGATCAATAACTCTCATCGATCTCAATGCATCTATATCAAGTGTGATCATATGACAGCTAGGTGTCAAATCCCTAAGAACACTAAAAACCTCGAGTCTAATAGCTAACCTAGTGATATAATGGCCACCACATAAAGCCCCCTAGACTTGCCCAACATCTGATCAAAATAATGTGCCATACTATATGCAAGGTTGCACAACTGTCGTGACTCCAAACAGTATAAATAAAACAAATCCCTACAGGTCATAACACCTATGCTCTCCCACCTCCCACAAATAGAATTCACAATAATTCTATACAAAATATACAACACAGGGGAAGCTAAACAAGTGCTCTTAAACTTAGTGGGCTTGTACCGTAAGCGAACACCAGGTCTAATATGTGCATCCCAAAAAAAATGAATAATATCATTATCATGCACTGAGAAATCCAACCAGGCCTGCCTATACTCATCAATCTCTACATACTCAGCACTGTAAATACCCATCCTTGCGCTAAACTCAGTAATAGACATAAAAAATACTGCCCCTCCCAGTCTAAATCTAATCACATCAGGTTGAAAAACATCCACTAGGTCCTATTTATCCATCTTAAAAGACGTAAGAAACTCTACAAAAACCAGATGATAACACGAATCCCTAATGGTCAACAATTCCCTAATGACCACGGGTAAACCTATCACTAATCTTAGGCCATATACCTAATGTCTCTAAATCATGTTAAGAAGGGTAATGACTAGGATCTACAGGTAAAGGAAGTAAAGTTTGTACCTTAGTCGTAAAACGTGCATCGTGAAACTGAAGGCATAGGTAGAGGGTTTATGCTGTGGCTGGAGTGGTGACCTATGGTGGCAAGTCATTCACCGGAACTTACAATGGCTCCACCGGCGCCCGACGTTATCGAGAAGACGAAGAGGAAGGGAGGTTGTAGTTTGCACAGGTTTTGGTTCTTTTTGGTAGAGGAGCAAACATGTTTAAAGAGAGAAAAGAAGAAAAAGGTTATGGAAATCGAGAAGAAACGAGCAAAAGAAGCCAAAAAATGGTTGGGTAAGCTGGATTTTGGGATTTCGGTGAGAGAGAGGAAAGAAAACGAAGAGGCGCGAAGTTTGGATTTAAAATAAAATCAAAATTTTCTTTTATACTTCAAACGATACACGGGCGTGTTCACCATTACACTACCATGTATCATAAAAATTTAGGATTTAATGGCATACACGGCTAAAGACACGGGTGTGTCTATGACCGTGTCAAGCTTTGGATCGAAACCATTTATGTACACGGCTCGAGACACGAGCGTGTCTTAGACCATTTTTAATGTATGAACTAATTTTAAAATTTCTACACGGTCTATCACATGAGTGTGTAATTATCTGTGTTTGGCTCGGTCATAAAATTACCAAATAATACACGATCATGTATACGGGCATGTTGATGCTCGTGTTAGGGTTCAGACTGAAAATTTAAAATTAGAGACACAGTCAATCACACATGTGTGTAACTGGCCGTGTCATCCTCATTTGACTTTTCAAAAACCCTATTTTACTTCGTTTGACATACGGCCGTGTATCTGATAGTGTTACACTCAGACAATTTATTCAAAAATCTCTCGTGTTAGTAAATGGCCATGTGTCTACTTATATTGTACTACACGGCCTGACACACGGCCGTGTTTCACGCTGCCCAAAATCCTAAAATTCATCAATTTAAGTACGGTAGGTGACACAGGTGTGTGTATGTCCGTGTATAAAGTGCATACCTAGACACGACCATGTATACGACTGTGTATTAGCCCGTGTAGAGACTTCTTAGCCTTTTCTCTGAATTTCTTATTTCCTTAAGCATTCCTTGCATTGGCTAACCTAAAATTAGAAACAAAAATAACAAAATAAAGTAAAAGAACCTAAGGAAAAGCTAAA
The DNA here is from genome assembly GCA_949673435.1 of Macaranga tanarius. Taxonomy (NCBI): domain Eukaryota; kingdom Viridiplantae; phylum Streptophyta; class Magnoliopsida; order Malpighiales; family Euphorbiaceae; genus Macaranga; species Macaranga tanarius. Next base: position 2,780 of record CATIWO010180203.1, read on the forward strand.
CTAAAAACAAAAACACTCAAAATCTAGACCATAATTAGGTTGCCTCTCAATAAGTGCTAGTTTTAGGTCTTAAGCTTGACCTTCCCCTTCAAAGCTAAGTAGAATTAGCCTTGACATTCCTTTGCCTATAAACCTCCATAGTAGAGCTTGCATCTTTGCCCATTGACCTTGAACTTGTCACCTTTATCATTATCGAGCTCCATTGAACTATGAGGAAAGGTTTGGACTACTCGAAAAGGTCCACTCCATCTAGACTTCAACTTACCTGGAAACAAACAAAGTCGTGAGTTAAATAGTAACACTAAATCACTAATTTGAAAGATCTTTTTCTATATATGTGCATCATGCCACTTCTTTGTTTTTTCCTTGAAGAGCTTGGCATTTTCATAAGCTTGGAGGTGTATCTCATCGAGTTCATTCAATTGCAATAGCCTCTTTTCTCCTACAGTTTTCAAATCAAAGTTAAGTGTCTTTATTGCCCAATATGCACGATGTTCGAGCTCGACGGGTAGATGACATGTCTTGCGAAACACCAACCTAAATGGCGACATACCAATTGGTATTTTGAATGTCGTTCGATATGCCCATAATGTGTCATCTAATTTGGCCACCCAATCCTTCCTTAAGCTTCCAACCTCTCTAAGAATTTCTTAAGCTCACGGTTTGTCACTTCCACTTGTCTGAGGATGATAAGGTGTTGCCACCTTATGGTGCACATCATATTTCTTTAAAAGGGTAGCAAATTAGTGGTTACAAAAATGTTTCCCCCCATAACTGATAATAGCTCGTGGTACACCAAATCTAGTGAGCAACTTCTTAAGGAATTTCACCATAACCTTTGCATCATTAATGGGTGAAGCTATTGCTTCTATCCACTTAGAGACATAATCCATGCACACAAGGATGTATTGATTCCCATAAGAAGAAAGGAAAGGTCTCATAAAGTCTAGACTCCATACACCAAAGATCTCTACCTCTTGAATAGATATGAGAGGCATCTTATGTCGCTTTGAAATGTTGTCCAACCTCTGACAATGATCACAATAGAGGACATAATCCCTAACATCCTTAAATAGTATTGGCTAAAAGAAACAAATCTCCAACACCTTAGCAGACATCTTTGATGCTGCATAGTTCCCTCTATACATCGAATCATGACAATAAGATAACACATCACTAACCTCAGAGTCAAGAATGCATCTTCTAATCAAACCATCTCCACTAGTTTTGTAAAGGTAAGGTTCTTCACATAAGTAGTACCTTACCTCCTACAAAAACCTCTTCCTTTGTTGATGCGATAAGTCATCTGATAACATAACCCCTACAAGGTAATTTGCAATGTCGGCGTACCAAAGGGTTACTAAATGATGTAGCACCAATAGAAACTTATCCTAAAAACTATCCCCAATGGTATATGTTGTGTTCTCTGCCTCTTTCTCTTTCTCTAACCGAGATAGATGATCTACCACCAAGTTCTCTGAGCCCTTTTTATCCTTGATTTCAATGTCAAATTCCTATAATAATAAAACCCTCATTAGTCTTGGTTTGGCATCTTTCTTAGCTAGAAGATGTCGAATGGCAAAACGGTTAGTGTAGATGATAGTTTTCGATCTAAGGAGATAGCAACAAAATTTATCTACAGCAAAAACCACTATCAACATCTCCTTTTCAGTGGTGGTGTAGTTGAGTTGAGCGTCAGAGAGTGTTCTATTAGAATAGTAGATCACATGCAAGCGATTGTCCTTCCTTTATCCCAACACAGCTCCAATAGCAAAATCACTTGCATCACACATGATCTCGAATGGTAGAGAATAATCTGGAGGTGTGATTATGGGTACCTATACCAATATCTTCTTTAACCTGTCAAAAGCACTCAAGCATGCATCATCGAAGATAAAAGGTATATCCTTAATCAATAAATTAGTTAGAGGTTTAGCAGTTAAAGAAAATTCCTTAATAAACTGATAGTAAAAACCAGCATGCCCTAGAAAACCTCTAACTCCCTTGAGTGATGTAGGTGGTGGTAAATTTTCTATGATTTCTATTTTGGCTCGATCTACTTCGATTCTCTTGCTCGATATTTTATGGCCTAAGACTATCCCCTCATCTACTATAAAAATGGCATTTCTCCCAATTAAGTATGTGGTTAGTCTCTTCAAAACGCTTTAATACCCTGTCAAGGTTAGCTAAACACAAATTGAAAGAACTACCAAAAATAGAGAAATTATCCATAAACACTTCCGTAATGTCCTCAATTAAGTCAGAAAATAATACCATCATACAACATTGAAAAGTGGTAGGTGCATTACACCAACCAAAAGGCATACGCCTATATGCAAATGTACCATAAGGACATGTAACTATGGTTTTCTCTTGGTACTCGGGATAGATAAAAATCTGGTTATAACCTGAGTAACTATCAAGAAAACAATAAAATGCATGACCTGCTATCCTCTTTGGCATTTGATCAATAAAGGGAAGGGGAAAGTGATCCTTCCTAGTGGCATTATTTAACTTCCTATAATCGATGCACACTCTCCACCCATCTACCACTCTTTTAGAAATTAGTTCTTCCTCATCTGATGTATATGGGCATACGAGCATAAAACCAAATTTAAATCCTTTTGGTGTATGTAAATTCGCAAGTACACAGAATCGTATCAAGTAGTAATAAAGATATCATCCCACAGAGATTATGAATTGAATACTGAAATACTAACTATGTTCGTTTGTTCAGACACCGAAATAGAGTTTAGATTCTTTAAAAACTGAAACCAAATCAAACTAAAGTAAAATTCAAATTCAAATAAATATTAAAAGCTAGGGTTCTTATTCTTAATTAGACTATTTCAAGGGATTGATTACCCAACTAGGTTTAATTATTTCTAATTCATTTTAAAGGGATCTTAAAAACCATAGATTTTCCTCTCAGAAAAATTTATAATTAATTGGAGATTAATTAATATTAAGTTTACTGGCTCTCACCAACCTAATGCCTTTTAATTTCAATTTTAAATCACAACCTTTAATCAATATTAATCCACTTAATTATCTCTCAACTAACTAAGCAATTAATAGGTCATTACCTAATCCTATAAAACCTATCTCTCAATTAAGCCTATAGTATTAATTTAATCTTAGGGTGATCAGTCCTAAAATGACATTAAGCACAACAATAACCAATGAATTAGATCTAGCAACCTAACATAAATCATAATAAGCACATAGTCAATTCAGAATAAGAACCCTAAAAAGGATTTAGCTACTCATGTTAAAGATGAAAGAAAATAATGGAGAAATGAAAACCATTCTGAACTTAAATATGAATAAATAAAAGAGTGATACAAGAAAAACCCCCTTTCAAATGATGTAAGGAAGCCTTACTCTTCTAACTTCAAGCCAAGTATCTCCTCTACTAAGCAAAACAAAATGAAATTGTATTCTGAAAAACTAGGAGAGTAAAGAACCAAAAACTAAAACTAAAACTAGAAACTAGAAACTCCTAAATGAAAAACATATAGTTCTATTTAAAAGACCTAGTTTCCTAATAGAAAAGGTCATTTAAACTCTCCCAAACTCTATCTAAACATAGGCTTAAAAGATGAGCTTTTATCTATCCAAACTTCAACTTAAAATCCACTTTTCATTGGTTGCCACATCATCATATACGGGTACGCAACAATTAGACATGCCCATCCATCAAAATAACTCTGAAATCTTGGAATCAGGCATGGCCATGCATATGGGCATGTACCTAGCACATGGGCATGCACATGGGCATGTGCTTTGTAACTGGCTCTTCTTCAATTCAGGCATGGGCAAGCACATGGGCATGCAACTCTACACATGGGCGTGCGCATGGGCATGTGCCCTGATGCGAGGATAACCTTCCAACTTTAAGCTTCAATCTTATCTTTATCTTCAAGCACTATCTCCATCTCCTTCCAAATGCATCCTATAACTAAAAACTAAACAAAAATTACCTATTTAATATAAACTCACCTAAATTAAATTAAAATAACAAAACTAACTAAATTAACTAAAAACTAACTAAACAATGCATTTCTAAACTTAATATGCAATAAAATAGAGTGTTCAACACATGCATATTTCACACTCATTAAATTCCCCCACACTTGAGCCTTTGCTTATCCTCAAGAAAAAATAAGAGAATAATCTATTTATATAAAGAACCAACATCATGAGTAGTTTTTAACTTGAGAAACCATCCTAATCTCCCCTTAATACAGAGTTTAAAAATGAAAATTAAAGCAATAACTCATAACTAAGAACATAACAATTACTAAGTGAAAAGCAAACTCCCTCGTTGAATTAATGAAACAACATGTTTAATAACCAAGAAAAATTAAAGTAGACTTGGAACATCAACACTCAAGTAGTTCTTTCATTAATAACACTTAAAAGGCACACAATTTATTCCTTAGAATTTTCCTATTATAGTATCCCCCACCTTTCCATATTACTTAATGTGGATACTTGAATAAAGTTTTTTGGATACTCATACCCTTTATAGAGCATTGGAGTATAATTACAAGTGCGTTTTATGCTCTATCTTATTTAAGGAACTTATTTATTTACTTTAGATATAGTGCCTATACATATATGAACTACGTGAAATATTTAAATTTCTACAAACATCCTTCTCAACTATTAAGCACACTATTTCAATCACTCAATGAAGGAATAGGCATTAAGTTCATTAAAATTTAAAAGTTCTTAATCACAAGTTATTCCTCTAACTTAACAATCTAAACCAAGCATTAAAAGGAGATTAACACACTTACTCAAGAAAAACACACCTAATGATACTAACTCTTAGTACAAATAAGCTAAAAAACTCAAGTAAAAGGTCTTTTATTTATGCAACAACAAACTAAAATGAAAAACAAAAACAAAAATAAAAATAGAAAAATAAAATGGAAGGAAAACTCCCCTAATCAGATGCATTCAAAGATGAAGTCTCTGGAACTATGATTTCAACAGATGGCTCTGTCGATGCCTTAGTTCCTTTGCTTTGAGAGATCAATTGTTTCAGCACCTTTACTTCAACCATCAGATTGTCTATCCTTGCATCTCGTAGGGTCTCACAAACTTCAAATTTGGTAATCACATCCATCATCATGTGACCAAGTCTTTGATCAGTTTGATTTACCACATCATCTATTTTCTTTTCGATTCTCTCAATACTTTCCTTAAATCTCTTCCTTTTGGCTGCTCTATTCTTTTTTTTTTTGCTTTAGTCTTACCATCCTTCTTATTCACCCTTGCATTCTCATGAGCTACTTGAGGTTTGACATCTTCTTCCTCCTCTTGACTGACATCATCTTCCTCCTCTTGACTGACATCATCAAAATTTTCTACCACCTTAGGTAGAGGAACATCTCCATGTCTCAAGGCGGTTTGACACAGCTGATAGCATCTTTTATTGTCTGCCTCTTCTAGCCTTTCGAAATCTATAATGATCTCAGCTCTGACCAGAAAATCCTCATCAAAGATCTCACGTTCCAATAGTACAAAAAGGGTGAGTTTTATTGTTATAAAGTGTATGGCCAGACCCGTGATAATGTGGCTTATAGACATCAATATTTTTCATCCCTGCACAACATGCCACATAGAACGAAATACAAGATATGCACTATTCACCCTACGGTTAGTAGACATATACCACATTAAGAATAATTTATTAAGCATAACCTTAGTGCTATCATTCCTACCAAAGATGGTGTGTACCATGAATTTATACATCAGAAAATATGAGTGACTATCAATTAGACCACTAACTATAGTATCTCCATGACTTATTCTATCCCCTTTTGTAATTTCAGCTTAAAACCCAATCATGTCAAATTCGGGGAGGAGGTTGACAAATATCTCCTTCAGAAAAACTAAAAATTTCAGTCATGAGATCATAATCAAACTCATATTCTTTTCCAAAGTATCTACATATAAAACTTCTCTGCTCTTTATCTTTGATTTTCAAAGTAGTGTAGAATTCAATGGTCAATTCAAGAAACACATTATATTTTACTGTTTTCAACTTAAACCAGCCTAGCCTTTTGCACAAAATCATGCATTCCAATATCTTTCAAAATTTGATTATCAAAGTATTTAGGCATGCATATGTTTCTTTTGCTGAGAGAACAAAATCTATTACCTTCTTCATCTGAGGAAATAGGGAAAAAGACATCATACTTATCTTTGAGATCCATTGGCTTAGGTCTTATCTCCATTGGTACCTTTCCTTTTGTATTGGACCTTCAACTATTGCTAGACATGATGTTTGAACTTATTAGGTAACAAGAAAATAATTGCAGAGAATAAAAATGCAAAGAATTTAATTAAAAGAAAAGTGTAGAGAATGTAGAAGTTTTGGGAAATAAAACAATCCTGTGCCTATAAATAGAAGAATAAAATTAGAAGTTTACAAGGACTACATAACTCATCTCCTAATCCTATGTGAAAAGATAAATTTTATTGAAACATAAAAACTAACTATCCTAATAGAACAAGGACATGTAAATTAAAATCCTAAAAACTGAAAACATTTAAAATAATCCTAAAAATAAATGAAAAATAACAAAATTAAATTGAAAATTTTTATTTTTCCTCCTCCATACTTAAATTTTGCAATGTCCACATTGCATGAAAATTTGGCTAAATTCGGGTATGCACAAGAGCAAGCCGCACGCCCATGCACATGGGCGTGCCTGCCTTGCGCCTGGCATAGCATTGCACTCGCACGCCCATGTGCATAGGTGTGCATGCTTTACGCCTAGCGCAGTATGCACATGCATGCCCATGTGCATGGGCGTGCCTGCTGTGGCACAAAATAGGGCAGGTTGAGACACCTATGCACATGGGCATGTGAATCAATCACTCTCACTTGCAACTCTAAATCATCCATTCTTTACATTACATCATTTATGTCAGCATTTTCCTCCTCTTCATCCATTTCTTATGGTGGTGGTGCATAAACAAGATTGTAATGTTCGGGTCCCTCCCTTGTAACCATACCAATGGCCTCCATCATCGAAAGATTAATCAAAGAATGCCCTTTAAGCTTTTCAAATGGTATGCTATCAACATCAAAACCAACATAACAAGCTATGTTAGTAACCAACCCACCAATTTTTATTGCCCCAGTCGTTTTGGTGGCTACATCCTTTAACTTAAGTGCGATTACATGACACAAATCCAATTGCACATTATTACACATGTAATACAAAATGGTCAACTCAATTGTGGTTACTACAAAATTACCATCCTTCCTAGGGAACAATGAGTGTGCCATCAACCTATGTAAATAACATAGAGCCGGCGATCGAATTTGAGATTTTTTTGCCGCCTTAACCTCATAAAATCCACTTCTTTGCCCCGTAAGCTTATTCCAAAATGCATGCTTATCATATTCAACAATTGCATCTTGATTTGCAGGAAAATGCAACACATCATTTAATTCAAACAAACCCATACTATGTTCTTCATTTCCCAATCTAAAGGTCATCATTAATGATTGTTCATCAAAATGGAATGAAGATAGAAATTCACAACTAGGCCGAACATAGGTTGGATATTATAATAAGACTAATGCTTCCCACCTTATTCTAGAGATATACATTTACACTTCATCCAACAATCCTATTATTCTCAAAGAAGAAGCACTCAGATATTTATTTGGCACAGTCTTTCTAGAAAGTAATTGCTCAAATTTCTTTCTTTACCCCTCATGACTAAATTCAATATGGGTAGGAAAATGTCTTACTATATAATCTTCATAAGCACCATCTAGATTGGTAGAGCTTCCTCCACGTGCTCTTTTCGATTTTGGCTTTACTTTCTTTGTAGCATAAGTCTTCTTTCGTGGCTGTCTTTCTATGAGTGAGTGATGGATGAAGAACTTGCTTGAGAGAGAGAATTTTAGCTATATAGAAAGAATTTGTGTAGAAGATGAAGAAATTGAGATGTGTGAGAAGAAAAGAGAAGAAGGTGGTGTTTATATAGAGGGAAATGAAGATAGAAAATAATTAAAAATGGGGAATTGAAGAATTGGGAATGTAGAAAGTAGTCAAAGTTGAAGATTTCAATGTATTGAAAGTAGAAAGTATTGGGAAATTGGGAAAAGTCTTGAAGAATTGAGGAACCCTAGATATTGGAAAGTGGAAGATATTAGTAAAGTGAGAAGGTTGTGGGAAATGGAAGAAATTTGAATTTGGCATATGTATTTAAGGGCACTTTGTATCTTTTAGTAAAAAAATTCGACAGTGCACACGCCCATCTGTATGGGCATGTGCCTGTGATGTCCCATTATGGCAAGGCAGGCACGGGCATGTGCATGGGCTTACTTGACTTGCCTCTGTGCTCCTTCTAGTGTTTCTAATGCACGGCCATGCACATAGCCTACCTGATTCGACAAATTTTTGCTTTGGTTTCAAACCTCAAAGCTCCCAAGAAGCGCTCTTTTAGGTCTATGAGTTTAGACCATCATAATCTTCAGAGTGTTGAATCAGCTAAAAAGGATGATTGGCGAAAGTTCTCCAATGTGCCTCCATGGTAGATTTTCAGTCTTTACCCATTAACTTTAAACTATTCTCCTTGAGTGTTGTAAACTTCCACAGCTCCATATGGGTAGGCATGGCTTACTACAAATAGTTTTGACCATATACTCTTGAGGTTCTCTGGAAATAATTTGAGTCCGGAGTTGAATAACAATACTTGGTCTCCTTCTTAAAAACTCTTTATCTTCACCTTGGCATCATGCCATTTTTTTGTACGTTCTTTGTAAATTCTAGAGTTTTCATATGCCAACTCTCTTATCTCTTTCAATTCACTCAATTGTAAGAGTCACTTTTCCGTGACTTTCTTGCAATCATAATTCAAAGCCTTGATTGCCCAGTAAGCCTTATGCTCAATTTCAACAGGAAGCTGACATGCTTTTCCGTCCACCAATTGATATGGAGACATTCCAATAGGTGTCTTGTAAGCTGTTCGATATGCCCACAAAGCATTCTCTAAC
>CATIWO010180225.1:0-18123 GCA_949673435.1 Macaranga tanarius
TTTTTTTTTTTTGTTCAAAGAAGATATTGCATTTCACAAAGATCGATAAAGCAATACATTCTAAAGATAGGAAACACCTCCTAGCTTCCTGAAAAGAAACTAACACCAGCAAATCCCCTCCATCTTGCGGTATCCCATACGAATACCACATCAGACATGGCCTGCAACTTCCACTAGATAGTATAGGAAGAAACCATGACTATGAAGAAAGAAGATTTTAACAGAAAAAACGAACTAAAAGAAACTAATTAAAACTAATCCTATACGAGATTGTATAGACTTAATACTTGAGAAAATAAATGATTGTATAGACTTTATAATTTTGATATTTGTTGGATTGAATTTGTCATTTTGATATTTATTGTATTGAATTTTATATTCTATATCAATATAATAAATTATTATTATTTATATTTTATATTTTATTTAATTAGTTATATATATATTTGTTGTATCAATTTTTTTTAATTTTTATAAATATATTTTTCAAAATTGTAATTTATATAACATTTAATATTAATAATAATTTTATTATATTGATAAAAAAAATTTATAATTTGTGATGGAAAATCCGTCACTAAATTAATGACAGACAATCTGTCACTGATCCATCGCTAAAATTAGTGACGGATTGAAAAATCCGTCAGTAAATAACGACAATCAAAATACTGATGACAAAAAATTCATCACAAATCCATCACTAAACCGTTTAGTGACAGATTTTTGCGTCACTAAACAATAAATTTTTTGTAGTGCAAGAAAAGGTCTCTAAGAAAGAGCCTTTCATATTATGGATAATTAACTTTCATTATCTTGGTCAGGATCTCTAACATCCCCTAAATCCACAGCCGCCGCTTCCTCATTAGTAATCTTTAGACTACCATAGATGAGCCAAAGAATTTGTCATATAAAAAAAAGGATAAGTACAAAAAAAATACCCTGTGGTTAGGCGCATTTTCACTTATAGGCTTGTAGTTTTTTTCGTGACATTTAGAGGTATGTGGTTCCATGTTCTAACACTTTAATGCCCTCTCAACTAATATTATCATTATTTTATAATAAAATATTAAAATAACACTATCTTTCCTCTCAACTAATATTATCATTATTTTATAATAAAATATTAAAATAACATTATCTTTCACTAATAAAAATATTTTACATGTAATTTACCATCAATATGACTATTTAGATACTATTAGAAATATCATAAATTTATTTAAAAAATTATTTTTTTTATTCCTAATAAAATAAAAAATACATCTTATTTTTATTTTTTGTAAATTTATTTTACTTAGTTGAATGATATACTACTTAGTAAATAATTTTACTATTAAATATTTATTTTATTTTATCATTACATGATATATTTTTAATAATATTACTAAGTAGGGTACTAAAATGCAAGAAAAATAAATCACAGACCCTTAAATGTTATGAAAAATATCACAGTCCTTTAAGTGAATAAGCGCCTAACCACAGGGTGTTTTTTTATACGTATCGCTAAAAAAAAAACTACACCCAGATTAACAAAAACAACATCAAAATCGAAAACAAACACACACAAAAGGAGAGAAAACAAGTGAAAATAAGAAGCCTAATCCAAATAAAGCTAGGGAGCCCTAACCTTAGCAAGAGAGGAGGCATCCTTCCACAGCAGGGAGACTGATTTTAATGAGGTTTTAGTTGAGAAAACAATGTTTTTGATTGAATAGAAGAGATGTGTTTTAAGTGAAATAAAAGATAAAATTTTGGTGGAACAAGAGAGAAATATTTTAAATGGAATAGAATTAAAGTGTTTTAGATATATAGAATAAAATATATATTTTAAATTTAAAAATTTTTATAAAATTTTTAAGAAAAATATATAAGTTCAATAAATTTACATGTAAGATTTTAGAGATATATACTAAATATGAGGAGAGATATTTGTTAAAATTTGAGTTTAATAATTTTAGAATTCAACATTTGGTATATTAACACCAACCAGACAATTAAACTAATGCGATTTATATGATCTGGCATAATATTTTTCAATAGAATTGTGTCGGTTATATTATATAGAAAACTCAAAAGAAAAAAGGTAATCAAACAAGTTAAAATACATTATATATATATATAGATATATATATATATATATATATATATATATTGAATGAGAAATTTTACTAATATCCTAATTTATCTAATTATTTGTAATTTCATTACAATATTTAATTGGGAAAAGGTACAAAAACATTCTTAATATTGTGTCCTAATCTCACATTTGCCACTAACATTTTTCAATATATGAAAACACCCTTATCGTTTTAAAAGCTATTTATTTAAGCTCCTCTTACAAACGGTGTTAATTATCACCTTTAGTAGAGTCCACCATTTCTGACAGGTACTATAAAAATATTAGATAAAGGTACACTTTTGCCCCGTAACATTTATAACAAGGAACAAATATACCCTTAAAAAAATTTAAAAATATTTTAGCACAAAAATTTTTCAAGAAATATTTAAACTCATTTAATAAAAATATTAAATAATTATTTATTTTTATACTCATAAAATCTACTAATACTAATATAATATCAAAATAATTTACATCTAATTTTTTATAGTAAATTTTTTAAAAATTTCGTATCATTTTAAAAAATTTAGAAATGTTTAAACAAAAAGTTCAATTCATTCTATATAAATTTATCCTTTTCCTATTCACTCAAAAAAAAAATTGATAAATATTTATTTAAATATAACAAATTAGGATGAGATGGATCGATAAATAAATAAATAAATATTTATTTATTTTTTGTTATTTTGGGAGTGAATAAAAAAAAAAGTAAAATTTCATATAGGATGAGATGAATTTCTTTTATTTAAATATTCCTTTTTTTTTTTTTGAAATAGAATAGAATGAATATATATAATATCTTTTTAAAAACATCTCCTATACAAAAATTAGAAGCAAAATTCTTTTAATATCATATTACTAAATCCTACAAGTATACAAAAATAAATGGTTATTTAAAATTTTTATTAGATAAAAATTTAAAGTTTTTGAAAATTTTGTGTTAAAATATTTTTAAATTTTTTTAGGGGTATATTTATTTTTTATTATAAATGTTAAGGGCAAAAATGTAGCTTTATATAATATTTTCATCATATCTGTTAGAAATAGTGGACCCCATTAATGGTAAAAATTAACATTGTTTGTAAGAAAAGCTTAAATATATAGTTTTTAAAACGATAAGGGTGTAGCTGTACCTTGAAATATGTTAGGGGCAAATGTGAGATTAGGCATAACGTTAGGGATGTTTTTGTACATTTTTCCTATTTTATTTGATCAATATTAATAAATAGATGCATATGAAAATTGCAAATAATTAATTAAATTAGAATAATTTTATAAAATTTTAAAAGTTGAAATAAATTTGAAAAATGTATAAAATGGATTTTTGAGACAATAGGCCATTTTAAATTCCAAAATACATATTACTCTACTTCTGGGATGATCCCTAAATCATGGTCAAGATATCTTCGAATTCTTGGGTTCATTCTTTTGGGATGACTAAAGCTAAATGGATTAGGATGCACTGATAAATTTTCTCCTTCTCCTTCGAACATTTGGACAACAAATTTCATGGTAGGATGATTCACTGGATTCCACTGACTACACCACAGTCCCATAATTGCAAGTTTCTTAGCAATTTTAGCATCTTCCTCCTCCTCAATCTATAGCCTGAGATCTTCCCCCTATTCCAAAAGATTGTAAATCCATTCTGGAAAGTTTATTTGATCATCTTTTTCATCCTTGACATCAACATTGTTTTGTCCTCCAACCATTTCTAGTACCAACATTCTAAAGATATAAAGATCCAATTTATACGAAACATTCCCAAAGTTTCTTGAGAACACTTCAGGAGTAATGTAGCCAATGGTTCCTCTAGCCGTTGTCATGGACACTACACTTTAATCCTTGGAACACAACTTGGCCAGGCCAAAATCTGAGACTTTAGGGTTGAAGTTGTTGTTTAGCAGCATATTGTGCGGTTTATATCGAATTGTAGGATTCTTTGATTGCATTCCTGATGGAGATAGTCAATTGCTTTTGCTACACCAAGGGCAATATCTTGCAGCCTGATCCATCCAAGAAAATGGTTCTTGGCACTTGCTGGAAATAAGAATTTCTCTAGTGTATCATTTGACAAGTACTCATAAACTCAAGCTCGTCTAAATCTATCAGCACAAAATTCGATCAAGCGAACCACATTGACATGATGAATTCTGCTAATTGTGTTGTAGGTCCCTCCAACATGCAGGGCCCATAAATATATAATATTAAAAAAAGATGGAGAAACTTGGGCAATAAGGCCAAAATGCCTTGCAAGCAAAGTCAAGAAAATATATAGGATTTGATGGACGTCATCATCCAATGTCATGGGCAACTTGCCCAATGATGGCTATAAAAAGCCATTTGCTTGGCATTTCTAAGTGAGTGAGTGAGTGAGTGAGGGCAAGCACAAGGCAAAGAAAATGAGGTGTGTGCTTGTGTGTAGCCGAAGCAAATAAATTTGCTTTGATGAAAAAATTATGAGAGAGAGTTTTGTTGAGTGTTTGGAAAAATTTTCTCAAAGGGTGAGTGACAAAATAGTGAGGAATTTATTTTGAGGTTTGGAAAACACCTTGAGTGCCACTATTTTAATGAGATCTCTATTATTGCATTCCTCTAGTGTGATCTAGAGACGACTCTCTCTGTACCTACTATTTTAATAGTGAAAGATATTTTAAAATTTTGTCCCATGGACGTAGTCCAATATTAAGAGTAAACCATGTTAAATATTTATGCCATTTTATTTATTTTTATAATATTTTTATTTTGCTTCCTTAAATTATTATTCTATTGTGCCAACTTTGTACTATCCAATTTTCCAACAAGTGGTATCAGAGTCGTTGGTTCTTGCTCTGGAGGCATTATTAAATACTACAACGGTGGAGGCTAAAACTAGCAAGATCATCAATTTAAATGGCACGAATTACCACATATCAAGAAATAAGATGAAGGATCTCTTATTTATGATAAAGTTGCATCTACTGATTTTTACTACGATAAAACCCGATGACAAGATGGACGAGGAATGGGCATTTAAGCATGAGCAAATGTGCAGCTTCATTCGGTAGTTCATTGAGGACAATGTGTACAACCACATTTGTAACGAGACTCATACACGGACGTTGTGGAATAAGCTTGAGGAGTTATATGCTTCAAAGACCAACAACAACAAATTATTTTACCTGTCAAAATTAATGCAGATAAAATATCGAGAAGGTTCTTTTATTGCCGATCACTTGAATGAAATGCAAGGGATCGTAGATCAGTTATCGGGTATGGGTATAAACTTTGACAATGAAATTTTTGCTCTTATGGTGCTTGCTTCTTTGCCAGACTCATGGGAGACTTTGAAGACTTCACTTACAAATTCTACATCAAATGATGTAGTGAATATGGAATTTATGAAAAGCGGTATTCTGAATGAAGAGATGAGATGCAGATCAAAGGGTGCCTCTTCGACACAGTCAGATATCCTTATTGTAAGTTCCAGGGGTAGAAGTGAGACTCGAAGCTCAAAGTAAAAAGATAAGAGTAGAGGAAAGTTAAACAAGTATGCCAATATTGAGTGCCACTACTATAAAAAGAAGGGCCACATCAAGAAGTTATATCGAAAGTTTAAGAAGGAACATGAAAAAAACTAAGGTAAAGATATAAAGAAAGATGACAACAGTGATGATGATGATGAAGCAAATGTCCTCGGAGAATTCATTGTCCTTTATGATGATGATATTGTCAATCTCACAACCTATGAAACCAGTTGGGTAATTGACAGTGGTTCTTCCATTCATGTTATATCTCGAAGAGAATTCTTCTCATCCTACATTCTAAGAGATTCTAGATTTGTAAAGATGGGAAATGGCAATCGAACAAAAGTTACTGGTGAAAAAGATGTGTGTTTGGAAACAGAGAATAGTACAAGATTAGTCTTGAAAAATGTCAAGCATGTTCCAAATATTCGTCTAAATTTGATATCTGCAAGCAAACTTGATGATGAAGGTTTCTGCAACACCTTTTACAATGGCCAATGGAAACTTAGCAAAGGCTCACCAGTGATGGCTAGAGAAAGAAAATACTTAACTTTGTATTTTATGCATGTAATTCTCTCCAAAGACATGTTAAATATAGTATAGAAAGATAATACAATTGAGTTATGGCATAAAGGACTCAATCACATGAGTGAGAAAGGGATGACAATGCTGACCAAGAAAAATATGTTATCTGGAGTAGATTTTGTGCATTTTGAAAAATGTGCTGATTGTCTTACTGGAAAGCAAAATAGGGTTGCTTTAAAGAGTTCTCCTCCTTCCAGAATGAAGAATGTGCTGGATTTGATTCATTCAAAATTGTGTGGGCCAATGCCAAAGTCACTTGGTAGTTCTCAATACTTTGTGACTTTCACTGATGATCATTCTCGAAAGACATGGGTATACACCTTGAAGTCAAAAGATCAGGTGTTAGATGTCTTTAAGGAATTTCATGCCCTGGTGGAGAGACAAACCGGTAAAAAGTTGAAGTGCATCCGGACAGACAACGGTTGAGAGTATTCTGGACTATTTGATGCTTATTGTAAAGAGCATAGTATTTGACATCAAACAACACCTCCAAAGACGCCGCTGTTGAATGGTTTAGCTGAGAGGATGAATAGGACTTTGATGGAAAAATTCAGATCTTTACTCTCACATTCAAAGTTGCCTAAGATATTTTGGGTTGAAGCTTTACTTACAATAGTACATGTGTTGAATCTTTCACCATACGTTCTTTTATAGTCTGATACTCCAAAGAGGGTATGGTCAAGAAAGGATGTTTCCTATGATTATCTGTGGGTTTTTGGAAGCAAAGCCTTTGTGCATATTCCTAAAGATGAGAGGTCCAAGCTTGATGCCAAGACACGATAGTGTGTATTCATTGGTTATGGTCAAGATCAAATTGGCTATAGATTTTATGATTTAGTCGAGAAGAAGCTTGTCAGAAGCTGTGATGTTGTATTTATTAAAGATGAGTTAATTGAAAATATTATCAGAATTAAGAAGAACATCCCCAACTCTGATGAAGATTAAAACTTAAAATTAATTCCTCTAACAATGGTGCCGAGGGAAGTTGGAGATGAAGATGAAGCTGTTCCACTTGATGTGGACAATACAGATGCTCCTGCTAAGATTCCATCTGAGGATGATGATGACAATGTTCATGATCAAGCACCAGCAAATGAGACTTCTCTAGTGCCTGTGACATTCATGCCCTAAAATTTAGTTACAATTTTAGAAAAAAAAAAGAAAGAAAGAAAGAAAGAAAGAAAGAAAATAAGATTGAGGACTAAATTGAGATAAATTAAAAAAAGATGGACTAAAAGAGGAATTTAGAGTAGGAGCTGGCTAAGTTAGGCAACTGTCAAGCTACATACAACAGAGGAAAAAGAATAAAAAGGAAGAAAATGGTAGAAAGAAAGAAAGAACACAAAAAAAGGGAAAGAAGAGGCCTGCAAATAAGAAGGGAATTAGGAATATAAGGAAATTAGGCTACAAGCTTGTGAGTGTTAATCATCTTTTCTTTAGTTTTGGCATCTATTGGTTTTGTTCTTCACTTTCTCTTCAATATAAAATTCTTATATTATTCTCTATATGCAATTTTCTATGATTTTTATAGTTTATTGATGCCTCTTTAATAAACATATTTGATTTCATGATTGGCCTTTGTGTTGGATTGAGTGTAAACATTTGTGCAATGTTGTGAATGAAATGAATTCAAAAAAAAAGTGCAAAGGCTGCCTATAAACCGATCATGCATCGCTTGATCGATGAGGCACAACCACGAGATAATCTGGCGGTGCCTCTGTAGCACAGAGGAGGTGCCGGAGTAAAGAGGCGACGCCTTATCGACTTTTTAAAAAATATATTATAAGGCGATGCCAGGAACTGATCAGGCAACGCCTAATGAAGGGAGCCGATGCCTAATCAATGAAAAGGCGACGCCTTAGCTCTAAAAAAAATTCAAAATTAAATTAAGATATAAAAAATTTTTGCTAGAAACTGAACTAAATTACGTAGGTAACAAATTGTCAATAGGTAACAAATTGTCAATCCTTTGTAAATATAAAATGGTTAAAATTATTGTTTGAATTTTGAGTACCCATTAGTGAGAACGATTAGTTATAAAAAAATAAATAAGTACAGAGATATCTATGAAATAATAGAATTTTTTGTAAATGTGTGATAAACAGAGAGTTCATATATGCAGTCGTAATGAGTAAAGGGTTTGGTTGAGAGTATATTTGGCCAATAATTATGACTTGTCTGGGGAACAGCACATAAACTCAAAGGTGCCTTTGGGGTGAATTTATATGGTCAAAAGTATTCATACGATATTTATCGATAATTGATTAATGATGTTACTCAATAAAGAGTAATGGTGAAACTTATGATTACCGTGCAGTAAATATTAAGATTGTGTCCAGTGAGGTGGAAAGGTGTATTATGGGTATTGTCTTATGTTTAATTTATACACTCAACTCATGCAATAAGCGAATAAATAAATATCAATGCTACGTCTGAAGAAAATAATTTATATAGAAGCTGAATAATATTGGAATCGTTAATATATATCCGTATTGTGTTCCTAATTATTTTTAACAGCATAAGTTATATGAAAGGTAGAGTAATACACCTTGTAAATGACAAGCTTTTTGAAGAAAATGAGCTTGTGATATTTATTATAACTGTCAATGAGATTTCTCCTCAGTCACAAGTTCATCTGAATTATTATTATGTACTGAATTGGTTTTCTATACTGATTTTAATTGGAATGTTTATTTGTTTTCGGTACTTTATTTTATGGATATATATATATATATTGCATATTGACTATTTCTTTTTATGAGTATAGTCACTCATTGGGTAATTTCTCCTGAAATTACTCACACTCTCTTTTCTTTTAAAATTATTTTAATTTCAACATAGCCTATATCATAAGATTAGCAGAGTAAGATGGCCATACAGTGGGAACTATGATATATAAGGTCACAACTGCCGAGACCTTAGTTAGGTATACTATTTACCACGACCTAGATGTTGAGTTTACTGTCTGGTTCACCATAGACCCGATGGGTGCTACAGTTCACTTTTCAGTGATTAGGGAGGAGTATATGGGTGACATGTGTACTATAGTCCAAGTTTACTACGTGACCAACCCGGACATCCAGGTTTCCATGACCTGGGTGTGAGTAGGCAGAGCAGGATGATCACTTTTTAACTTTTTTCCCACACCGAGTTGCACTTTTTGGGTCTTAATTTTGGATTTTTTAGTAAAAACAGACTGGTAACCAATAAAGTGCCCTAAGTTAGATGTGCAGACAAATCCTAGAGCATATCTTCCTTACCCCAGATGATTAGGGCTACCGAGTGGGATATTAGAGATTATTTGGACGTATTTTGTTGTATCTTTTATTATATATCTTGTACTCGGATTACTATATATATTTTTATAGTATGTAGTACTGTTAAATGCTAGCACTGTTGTATTTAGGCTTTATATGTATATATTATAGTTTTCAATACTGTATGTATATATGAGCACTATTGCACTTACGTTAATGTATGTATACATATATATATATATGCACTATGATGATATTTAGTTATATACTGAATGCACATTTCAAATATATATATATATATACACATTTAAAATTTTTTATTGTTTCTCCAGCTTAACAACAATGTGCTAGTAGTCTATGTCACAATAAGTGATTAGTTAATATATTTATGGATAGTTTTGTTGAAGCGAATGCTACATTTAATTTTAGTATCAGAGCCTAGGTTTAATAGGTTCTATAAACTATAAGCAAAAATATTTGGTGGATAATAGTGGATGTAATATAAATGAGGTATGATTAATGATAAGTGTTATTAAAGAAAAAAGTTTATAAATTTTAGGATAAGATCGTAATACTTAGAGAGGTCATTTTAAAGGTTGAGATCATGGTAGAGGTAGAGGTAGAGGTAGAGGTCATGGCCGAGAAGTCCAACAAGGTGGGGTATACATAGTTGAATGGGATAACCGTTCGAATAGGAGTTGAGCATCACAACAAGAGACAACTCTGTCGTCAGTGTCAGTTGGCGAGAGTGATGCATTGCGTGATGCATGAACAGGTAGTCAATAAGACAGTTCGGTACTGGTCATACCTATAATTTATTCGAGAATGTACCTAGAAGAGCACGAAATAACTGCCGACTACCGCCACGGTAGTATCGATGGACGTGCCAAATATGCAAGTGCCACAAGTGGTGCATATAGATGCTACTGATGTAGCACACATAATGGCAACGATAATGGCTGAGAAGGAAAGGTATAAAAATCCTGGACACATCATTGATCATGCCAAGAAGTGTGGGGCGTATGATTTCCATGAAACTTTAGACCCTGATCAAGCAGATAAGTGGGTCAAAACAATGGAAAAAGGCTTTTACTACATTATAATTAACTGATAAGGAGAAGATTAATAATGTGTTTGGTTTGATGTTTGATAAAGCTGATAAGTAGTTGACTCGAGTTAATGATATGTTGTAATTAGCATAGTAATTTTAGGATGTTTCATGCATAATTAGGTTGCATTTCATTCATATTTTAGCTTTATCTTGATGCATTTCATTTATAATCACAAATGCTTTTGATCTTCATTGTTGTCAAGTAAATTTATATGCATTTGGATGGTTCATTAATGTTTTTGAAGGTTAGGAAAGTTATACGGGCATATAGGAGTCATTCAAGGTCAAAAGAGTTGAAAAAGGCAAGCTTTGGAGTGTTTGGGGCTGTCACCACTCAGCACCACTATCACTACTCAGCACCGAAATGCACTGTCATGACTCGTCACAATGGTCACGACTCGGCATGAGTGTGAAGAGACATGACTGTTCAGACCATGTCGTACTCTTTTGGCCATAACTTCCTTTACAAAACTCAGATTCAAGAGGCTACGGAAAGCTATTTCAGAGGGATACAATTTTATATAACATATGGACTTAATTCATTTGTCTAGATTACTAAAAATTCCCTTGAAGTGACTACTAATTTTAAAGCACATGACTCTTCATCAAAGATTAACTTGTACCCTTTGTCTATTAACTTCTCATGCCTATAAATACTTCATTGTGATCATTACAAATGAGGGAAGCAATAGAGAACACTTTTTAGCCATAGAAAATTATTAGAAACAAAAAGAACAATAAAAGATTCAAAAAGGAGAACGAAGGCTTGAAGATTGGAAGGACAATTCTAGAGTTTGGATGCTTTCTTCTTCTTAATGATTCTAAATTGTGTAACTCTTACTATATCTTCTTGAAAGTGTTTTATTGCTATGGATGTAGGCTTATTTCATATTATTAGGATTTATTTATATGTCATGGACTATGGTTTATTAATTAATGAAAGTTAATCAATTTCTTTAATGAATGTATTTTATGTTTATTGTTATTCATGCTTGTTTATGTTTGGCCAACTTAAATATGATTTTAGTTAGGGTTATGCATTGAAAGAAGGTAAACCTAATGGAAGAAGTAAACATAACATGAATTAATTTAATGATTAGAAATAACTTAAATTTTTTATGTCCATATTTTGGGATAGACTTTGCTTTATAATATATATGCTTGATTTAAATCATTATGAGTGAGGATGAAAGTTAAGCCATAATGTTTAAATTATTGAATGCATGTTTAACCAATTTATAATCGAAAGAGTAAATTGATACAAAATTAGACCCAAGAAAATGCATCTAATTGAAGAATAATTAAAGTTACATGGGAAGTGAACTAATTGATAAATCCTAATAAATGTTATAATTGTTCTAATTGTTATTGCTCTAGAATTATTATAAATAGTAGATTAGCATTTAGATTTTATTTTAATTGATTAGACTTTTATTAAATTTATTTGAGCCTTAAACAAGTTTTAAATAATTTTAATTAGTGGATAACTCATTTAATCCCTATGGGATTCGACACTTGTACGCACCATATACTATTATTTCGATCTCGTATACTTGCGGGTATTGCATTTCAAATTGTGCGTAAATAAGTTTTTGGTGCCGTTTCCGGGGATTAAATTGGGTTAACCCAAAAATTAATTTTGTTTGGCTTGATTTAAGGCAATTTACGTGTTAATTGTTTTTAGGTGATTTATTGTTTGCATTTTATTACTAAGTGTGTAGTCTACGTTTTATTATTTTTGGATGTTTTACTAAACTTGTTAAGTGTGCTTTATTATGTGTGCAAGTTATTATTACTTTAGTATTGTGCATACTCAAATGGTTTGCAAAGGCGCATGTCTCACGCGATTGATCGCCTTATTGAGTGTAGTGGGTATCAAATTGATTCCCCACCACCATCTCCACAACAAGATTGAGGGAGTATTTCTTAACCCATTTTCTCTACACTTATATTTTTCTTAATTGTCTTTATTGTGTTTGCATGGTCACATTGAGGACAATGTGTGATTTTAAGTGTGTGGTAGGGGTTATCTATTTTAGTTGTCTATTTTAGTGGCTTTTATGTTTGTATGTGTTTATTTTACGTTTTTTTCATTTATGTTATTTATTTTATGTGTTATGCATTTATGTTATTGTGTTTGCATTTTTAGTTTACTATGCTTGGTTGTATTATTTCAAATAACTTTTTGATCTTATTTTTATACTCCTTTTTGATTTGGAATGATTTTGTTCTAATTTGGTTCATTAATCTATTAAGTTTTAGAGAAATTTAGAATTTTGATTGAATATTCACTTCCCTTGCCTTATGTGCTAAGAATTTGGACAAAATAGTGTAGATTTGATGGTGACATTTGCCTTGTGTTATTGGTTTTGAAATCTTTAATCACTTTAATTAATTAATATGGGCTAATGAATTAAGCTCAAGTTTTAGGGAAATGATATATGCTTGTTAAAAGAGGAAACTATAGTCATAATACGTACTTCTAATTAATCAATAAAGGATGAGGATTTTTAAAAAAATGACATGATGATGAAAAAGAAAAAAAATCGCGAGAAGGAGCATAAAATGCACTTGCCTATAAAAATCGCAAGAAAGAGCGTAAAAAGCACTTGCCTATAAAACAAAAAAATAAACAAAGTGCACATATATCTTATTCCTCTAGCCTACTGTGGCTATAAATAGTGCTAGTAGCCACTTGATGATGTTATGGATTCCAAGTAAGTTGTGTGCATTTGTGTTTGCTCCTCATTTGCATTCATTTGGAAAGGACTTCTAATAATATCTCAAGTAAGGTTTTATTGTCGAAAAATGCCTTGAGATTGGTTACATTAGTACGTGTGTTTTTCTTTTGTCCTCTATGATTTAGTAGTTTCCCTTGAACTTGAGTTTGATTAATGAATTGGAATTTAATTTGACTTGTATGGATTTCATTTGTAATAATACTTAGTGGGGTTACTTTATTTTCTATATTATTATTGTACTTGTTCTAAGCTTTTGAAAGCTTGTGGAGTAGATGTTCAATCTCTTTTCCTTTTCTTTCTTTGATTTAATGTAGTTATGACTTTTATTAGTGCTTAATCATTTTGAATTGAAAGGAGTAATCTATTGATCTTTTGTTTGAACCTTCATCTTTGATCCTTGAGTTTTGCTTGAGGGCAAGCAAAGTCTAAGTGTGGGGGAGTTTGATATGTTGTAATTAGCATATTAATTTTAGGATGTTTCATGCATAATTAGGTTGCATTTATTTCACATTTTAGCTTAATCTTGATTCATTCCATTTATAATCACAAATTCTTTTGATCTTCATTGTTGTCAAGTAAATTTATATGCATTTAGATGCTTCATTAATGTTTTTGAAGTTTAGGAAAGTTATATGGGCATATAGGAGTCATTCAAGGTCAAAGGAGTTGAAAGAGGCAAGCTTTGGAGTGTTTGGGGCTGTCACCACTCAGCACCACTGTCACCACTCGGCATCGAAATGCACTATCACGACTCGGCACAATGGTCACGACTCGGCACGGGTGTGAAGAGACATGATTGTTTAGACCACATTGTACTCTTTTGGCAATAACTTCCTCTACATAACTCAGATTCAAGTGATTCAAGAGGCTGTGGAAAACTATTTCAGAGGGCTACAATTTTATGATGACATCTAGAATTAATTAATTTATTTAAATTACTAAAAATGCCCTTGAAGTGACTATTGATGTTAAAGCACATGACTCTTCATCAAAGATTAACTTGTACCCTTTGTCTATTAACTTTCCAAGCCTATAAATACTTCATTGTTATCTTTAGAAATGAGGACAGAAATAGAGAACACTTTTTAGCCATAGAAAATTATTAGAAATAAGAAGAACAACAAAAGATTCAAAAAGGAGAAAGAAGGCTTAAAGATTGGAAGGGCAATTCTAGAGTTTGGATGCTTTATTCTTCTTAATGATTCTAAATTGTGTAACTCTTACTATATCTTCTTGAAAGTGTTTTATTTCTATGGATGTAGGCTAATTTCATATTATTAGGATTTATTTACATGTCATGGACCATGGTTTATTAATTAATGAAAGTTAATTAATTTCTTTAATGAATTATTTTATGTTTATTGTTATTCATGCTTGTTTATATTTGGCCAACTTAAACATGATTTTAGTTAGGGTTATGCATTGAAAGATGGTAAAACTAATGGAAGAAGTAAACATAACATGAATTAATTTAATGATTAGAAATAACTTAAATGGTTTATATCCATAGTTTGGGATAAACTTTGCTTCATAATGTGTATGCTTGATTTAAATCATTATGAGTGAGGATAAAAGTTAAGCTATAATGTTTAAATTATTGAATGCATGTTTAACCAATTTATAATCGAAAGAGTAAATTGATACAAAATTAGGCCCAAGAAAATGCATCTCATTGAACAATAATTAAATTTACATGGGAAGTGAATTGATAGATAAATCCTAATAAATGCTATAATTGTTCTAATTGTTGTTGCTTTAGAATTTATTATAAATAGTAGATTAGCATTTAGATTTTATTTTAATTGATTAGAACTTTTATTAAATTTATTTGAGCCTTTCACAAGTTTTAAATAATTTTAATTAGTGGATAACTTATTTAATCCATGTGGGATTCGACAGTTGTACACACCATATACTACTATTTTGATCTTGTATACTTGCGGGTATTGTATTTCAAATTATGCGTAAACAGTTAAGGAGTTGTATAGAGAAAATTGGACTTGGCAAGTGTTTAAAGATGAGTTCAATCGGGAGTACCTAATTGAGACGTACCAAAAATAAAAGAAGGCATCTTTTGTTAACTTGGTGCAAGGTTCTATGTCAGTTAGAGAATATACTGATAAGTTTAAGGATTTGTATAAGTATGCTAAGGATGTATATCCTATAAAAGAGTTAAAGAGTGAGAAGTTTAAAGATGGACTGCATGTGTAACACTCATAACCGATACTTAAACACATGGCACAATCAAAATTTTTCACAAAATAATACGTATTTCACATATAAACATTAATGCCCTTATCGTCACATAAACATTCTACACGTATGCTTCCTCATGTATAAAACTTCCTAATAGACATTAAGAAGTTTGAGTGCAGACATCAGACATAAATGATAGCAAATTCTAATTATGCATACATCGAACTCGTCACTGGCCCACCTAGTATCTCTATTGCATGTAGACTTTGACTCAACTATCGCTTATCCTAAAAAATAGATGCAAATGGGTGAGCATGCTACTCAATAAGTGATCAATAATATAATTATGTATATATATTAACTTCTCAATAACTAATTAAATATTTATTTACCAATGTACAATCTACATGTTCTGTTATTCAATCTTAAGGAATTATAACTAATCTTACACCTTTGTTTATGTTCCACAGTCAAATTCCCAAGCTTTTGTACCATTTAGCAATGTATCACCATTGTAAGTTTAAAGGACATACTCACCATAAGATTTCATAACCATCTATGAGCTAAAGAAGAAAGTAATCAAAGAGGAGAAAGGTCTCCTCACGGGCTGCCTCATGATCGTGAGCAGCCTCCTCACGGTCGTGAGCAAGACCGTGAGGAGTCATGCTTAGCTTCAATTACTGTTTATTCAGGACTGGTTTGCTCACAAGTTCTTCCTCACGGTCGTGAGCCACTCGCGAGCACCCTAGAACATTGCCAAAACTCCTTCTTAACTATTTTATTGCATTATAAACTTTCCTATATTTAAACAAAGCTCAATACTAACTTTAAAACACTTCAAAAACATACCTAACATCCCAAACTCATTCACAAATACATGATACTCAATCAATCACAAGTTCCAAGCATCTATATTTATATTTTCATAACCTCAATGGCACTTTTATACATTATATCTCATTCTCAAACATAAATTCAAGGTTATATATATTAACACACCATTAGGTTTTCGCATAGTTACATTTTCATAATATATTTAGTATTCATAACCAACTCATATATAAAGAATTATATATATAGCCAAATATGTGCACTTGTACTTATTATCTCTAAACCCACTATCATCAAGTTTATAAATAGAAGAGTATAAATGTAATCAATAAATAAATGAGTGTACATCACATAATCTCACATCACAATACTTTATTTAATATCCCCATTCATCTCGATTATAGGAAATAGCATCTCATAATGATTCACATGATTGCAAGAATTCACACATTCACATCTCAATCTCATTGTTCAATATCCGGTCGGATCCATCCTCACGTAATTGCCTCACATTTAGCCTTATTGGCTTATCATAATCATAATTATAATTTTATATACATGGCTATTTAATGAGACTATCTGCCTGGCTCAGTCTCACTCTTACATCTCACTTATATAATTCACAAGCTTATATTTATATAGCCATTTAGTGAGACTATCCATTGATGAGTGTGAAAAACACATGTTTTAAGCACTCTATTTTATTGAATCTTAGGCTTATTAGTTGCATTAGTTAGTTAGTTTTTAGTTAATTTAGTTAGTTTAGTTATTTTTTCTTAATTAGTAGGATTTATTTGTTTTTAGAAAATTTCTTTTGTGCTTTGTTTTGTAGGATGCATTTGGATAAAGATTGGATCAATCCTTGAAGTGTGGATAGGCTAAAGACTCAAGATAAAGACTCATCTATGTTGGGGATGAGCATGGTCGTGCCTGAGAGTGATTTTGGTCATGTTATAAGGTGGCACGACCATGCCAAAATCGAGCATGGTAGTGCCACTCACAGAGCTCAGCAAATTATTTTATCTTGCGCACCCATGCCATTTTCTTTCGCACCCATGCCAGCTTTGGATAACAACCCACGAAGTGATAATTTTCAGCTGAAATTTAGATAAATAAGGACTTATCTCTTATCTTTTAATTAGATAGAGTTTGAGAGGGGTTAGATTACCTTTCTTACTAGGACTTTAGGTCTATAAATAGGACCATTTACTCTTCATTGAAGGGTTATTCTGTTTTTGTTCATGTTCTTGTTTTTGGGCTATTCCCATTTTTCTTTAGAATACATTCTTATTAGTTTAATTTATAGTAGAGGTGATATTTGGCTTGAAGTTAGAAGAGAAAGGCTTCCTTACTCTATTAGAAGGAGGTTTTTCTTGTATCACTCTTTTATTTAATTATTATAATGTTCAAAATGATTTTTATTTCTTGTTTGTTTTCTTTTCTCTTTAACATGAGTAGCTAGATCTTTTCTAGGGTTCTTATTCTAAATTGATCATGTGCTTATTGTGATTATGTTAGGTTGCTAGATCTAATTCATTGGTTGTTGTTGTGCTTAATGTCATTTTAGGACTGGCCAACCTAAGATTGAATTTACACTATGGGCTTAATCGAGAGATAGATTCTGTAGGATATGATAATAACCTGTTAATTACTTATTTAGTTGAGAGACACTTAAGTGGATTAATATTGATTAAAGGTTGTGCATTAAAATTGGAATTAAAAGGCATTAGGTTGGTGAGAGCCGGTGAACTTAGTGTTAATTAATCTTCAATTAATT
>CATIWO010180240.1:0-15077 GCA_949673435.1 Macaranga tanarius
ATCTAATTGATGTCTAATTATAAGATTAATTAAATATGTACAATATTATTTTAATAGTAAGTAAATAAAATTTAAGAACTAAGAGATACCACCTAAGAATTATTAATTGTTCTAAATATAATGAAATTATTTTTAAAAAAAATTATTTAATTATAATAAGTTTAATTTTTATCGTAATTAATTTATATTTTAAATAATATATTATTTCTATAATATGTATTATATAAATTATAAAATTATGTTTTAATTAAATTCAAAATATATTCCAATTAAATATTAAAAAAAAGGACTAAAGAAAGTTAACTCTAATTCCTCTATTTTTCATTTTCTAAATTTTGTTTCCCTCTTTTCCTCCGAAAATAAAATTTTTATTTCCCTCCCTTACTTTTCCCTCCCACAAATCTAATCCTAATTTTCCTTTTCTTTTATTTATTTCTTTCCTTTCTAATTTAACACAAAATTTTTTTTTTTTTTTTTTTTTGGGTTTGCAAGCTTTGGTTGCAGTTTTTTGTGTGTTGTTGATGTGTATTTTTTTTGGTAGATATGCTTTCTAAATACAAAGAAAAATTCTGAAAAAGAAAAGGATTGGATTACATATTTGCAATGTTTTCACGTGTGCAGGACCATGTTAAAGGGTACCTTAAATTCTATTTTATTTTTTCTTGTAGTGATTTAGTGAGATAGCGCGGTACAAAAGTGGCAGCAAAGACTATACGTTGTGACAATTTTAGTCCCATTTTTTTTTTTTGGCTTACAAATAACTATATATTAAAGCAGTAAATAATTATATATATATATGTTATGAAGAGAAGATAAATATTGCATATTGTACAGACCTCCTGCAGCGGGTTGAGAGTATGGATATTGTATATATATATATATATATTATCATATATCTATATATTAAGAATAAATAAATGTTGTGGTTATTTAACCAAAATAAAATATTTATGTAACATTTTAGTTCAAGTTTATTAATTTATCTATTAGTTAGCATTATTTATTATTTTTTAAATAGGTTATAAAATATTTTTTTATTATTTTATTTGTTGATAATAAATATATATTTAATTAATAATATAAATTTTCGAACCGTACCGATCCATACCGATCCGTTCCGAAAGAATCGAATATTTGTACCGAACGGTACCGAAAAACTGGTACAATACGTAATTCCGTACCGAAAACTGGTACTGGTACTGGAAACTTTATTTTTAAAATCCTCGAAATATGATATGGTACTGGAGAATTTTTTTCCCTGGATTTATCCGGAACATGCTCACCCCTAATATATATATATATATTTGTGTGTTATATTTTAATTAATCAAAGATAAAGCATGCAAAATATATATCATTGATTTAATTAAATTGGTAGGCGTAATACTTTGAGTGAAAATAAAAATCTTCCTATCTAAAGTTATATGCATCTCATGCAAAATAACAAACATTAGTCATAAATTGAAAGAAAATAAGCAAAACTTCACCCATTAGGAGTAGGACCATTAGAATTAGTCAAAAATGCATGATTACAAAAATTTTATACAATATATTTGAGACAATCTAATAACTAATATCGCACGTAAGATACAATAATTTAATGTATCTCGTTCTGTAATTACTTTTCTTGATGTTATCGCTGAAAATGTCTTACTAATATGAACAGCAGATGCCCATGTAAAGAATCAAGGAATAATAATAAAAAAAATAATAATAAATAAAGTAGGTATAGAGTATAGTTAGGCATCTTGTACTGCATCTCGCGTGCTAAAATTCACCCAAATAATGCAAATTAGTACGCATTTATTCACCTAAACTTATAAGGATGTCTAGCTTATTTTTGGTCATAAGAATTTAAAAATATTCTGTGTATGGTCCGTCATGGTGATGAATTTTGCATATTATGATCGTAAAGTGTGCCTTGAGGTGCAATAGTTTCTAAATGCTACAGTTGAGATGTCAGTTTTCTTAAAAAAATAATAATAAGGGAAATGATACATGTCTCTTAAAGAGACATTAATAGTAGTGTCTCTCACCAAATAAAGATAAAATTTGGTGAGAGACAATTACTTGTTTGCCGCATTAACAGTGGGCATTTAATATGAGTGAGGGATAATTTGGGATTTTCACCCTTAGAGAGACAACATTATTCATGTCTCTCTAAAAGACACCAATCTTTTTCCTAATATGATAAATCCAGAATTGGTCCAAGTCCATAAAGAGTCCTAATTAAGAGTCTTTCCCCTAAAGGTAATCTAACAAGGAAGATTAACTATAGAATAAGAAGTATATGTATAGTCCTAATCCGAATAGGACTAGGTATGCCTCTCTCTTATGCCTATATATAGCTCATAATTCTCTCGTATTGATTAGGTTGAATAAACTCTTTTCTGACTTAAGCATCGGAGAACCTACGGATTGAAGATCCTAGGCTCATCCAAGGTTTTCTTCCGTGTTTGTAGGTCTGGAGGATTTTTCAATTCATCAATTGGCGCCGTCTGTGGGAACCTTTTTCCCAACTTTATTCTCTATTCAAAGTCGTCGGCCATGACATCCTAATTCTCAAATACTTCAATCAATCAACAGCCTCATACAAAAAAAAAGGAAGACAGAAGGACTCCGTGTTGAATCTTCGAAGGGATTACAAAGGCCAACTTACATTCTACACACTCAGAAAATAGTACCACATTGCTAAAATAGGAATAGCAATAGCAACAGCGACAAACACGGGACTCTCCTCCCGCTGCATTCTAGGAAAAAGCTCAAGTGCTTTTTCACCATGTCCATGCACCGCATGCCATTGGAGCATGCAATTCCATGCACCTATTTTGGTGATAAAAGTCTACACATGTTTCATGCTTTCAATCGACTCCTCTCTTTCTTCTGCTCCGAGTGGAAGTCTTTTCAATTCATAAAATTATTTATTCCCTAAATTATAAATCACCTTCATTTCTTTTGAACTGATTGGTGATAAAATTCCGCCTGTTACTCGCCATAAGGAACAAATTTCTAATGTTTGGGTCATTCGCTGAAGACGAAACCAGCGCGAGAATACCTTTTCGTAAAAACTTCTACCTTCGAGTCCTCAAATATGGAGAATGCACTCTCAGAGGTGCTGACTTATTGTGTATGGCTCATACTAGATAAAGGGACAGACGGTACAGGGTAATTTTATAAATTTACCATGGGTTATATATATATAGTGTATTTGTAACCCTAGAGGGATTATTCTCTGAAATAATAAGAAAACAGCCGCTCCGCTCCCGAGGACGTAGGCACATTGCCGAACCTCGTTAAATCTTGGTGTTCTTTATTTTTCTTATTTGTTCATTTTCATTCTTGTTTATTTTAGCGTTATTTCTCAACATGACTCAAATCTACCGAGTTGTAAGCAGGGAGGCAAACAATCAACGACACAAGATGATGTTTCGACTGCTTAAAAAAAATCCAAAAGAGCAAAACAGCAGCAGCTATGGAAAATACAGAGAACTCAGAGTTGAACAATACAAGTGCACATCATCAAAAGGCAGTTCTTCAATTTATAGTTAAAATTGATGTTAATGAAGTTTCTCTTTCCGAGACCTTGTCTATAAAGCCTTTGCCTGTTGCATCAAAGGAAGCTAATGCTACCATTGATATATTTTGGAAGTTACCTGAAAATCGTATTGTGGAAGTTCAATCATCGAGTTTCATTTATTTGTGGGCAGAAGAATGTCAACTGGATCCTATCTTGCCTTCTGAGTTCGTTCATTGATGAGCTAATCGTTATAAATTTCTGAAGACTTGCCTGTTAAAATCCAAGACGAATGAATCGAGACTAAGAATCAACTTACACCGGAGTCGCAACAGAAGTGGTAGCAGTTGCATTTGCTGAACACACTTGAAGAAGCAATGGATCCTGGAAGTCTTGGATTCAACACTGGAGAACCTCGTGTGCTTCTAATTAGACTATTGAGAACAAAGCATGCTGCTCAATCGTTGGAAGTATCATACCATTGTAATTGCAGAAGAGATATAGGATCAAGTATTAAAGGGTTCCTAAAACTTAAGCACGAAACGATTCTCCTCGACTCGCCTGAGTTTGACTTAACGTTGAGGACACCGAGTTATTCAACGGTGCATGAACTCAACAAAGTGACAGTGACTCAGTCGGATTTGGTTGGGATTCTTTACGCATCAAGCACGACAGGGAAAGTCAAAGGAGTGATGTTGACTCACAGGAATTTACAACTATAATTTCAGGAAGATCATCTGCTAATAAGCCCAAAGGAACCGATCCACAAGCAGTTTCCCATATCGTGCATAGTCGCCATTCAACCTCAGAGCCAGGGGTATAAAGCATTAGAAGCAATCCCCTGGACTGTCGCTTCAATAGTTGCTGCAGCTGCAGCTCGAAACATAACCACCCAAAAGTTTATGATGTACCTCGACTCCCTCAACTTGTCTTAAGAGGAGGAAAAAGCAATGCAGGCTGTGAAAGTATGCGAATAAGTGGCAGCAGCATTAGCAACTATTCGTGCTCTCATGAATGTTGCAATCACAATTGCACGCAAAAAGTGCAAACGCATCCAGTTCTTAGGAAGCTTACCAGACGCATAATCTTCAGCAGCTCGAAGAGTAAAGCGGCAACCACACAAGGGTCACGAAGCCACATGATACAATCATAATCTTGATGAGAAGAAAACTGGCGGAAGGGACACTGAAAGTGCATGCTCAATCTACAGCTGCTGAAATGCATTAAATAGATTCAAAACAATGAGGAATCGGTGGAAAAACTTAGCAAAACTTTGCCAATGATGAAACAATTCTCTTCAAAGAAATCGATCATCAATATTGTCCTTTCTACAAGAAATTTAAAGGGCCTTCTCCAATTCTTGTATGGCTCAAGTGAGAACAAGAAGAAGATGAAGATTGCTTCAGAATCCTGAATGCAGAAGCTAACATCACTAGCCGAAAAGGTGAGTTGTTTGATGCAGAAAGTCATTGTGCATCTGAGCTTCATCAAGAGCAAAGATGATTTCGATCTATTACTTCAAAAGATGGAAACTTTGATGCAGCTTAGAAAAGAACAATACTATGTTTCAAGCAACGACATGTTTGATACTCTCCTTACCCTCATCGAAGACAAGAGCTAAGAGATGGACAGAAATTGCATGAAATATTTGTTCCTGGATTTATTGTGGATTGCCCATCCTTGAACGAAATTACTATGGCTAATTGTTTAACCACTGATGCCAAAATTGTGGAGTTAAAAAATAGTGATTGGGGAAGCATGGGACTGGAGTGCGAATATTGAATGCTCAAACAAATGAAGCTCAGGTTCACGACAAGCATTCATTATGTGTATTTCTCTGTAT
Source organism: Macaranga tanarius (assembly GCA_949673435.1). Lineage (NCBI taxonomy): Eukaryota > Viridiplantae > Streptophyta > Magnoliopsida > Malpighiales > Euphorbiaceae > Macaranga > Macaranga tanarius. The sequence continues at coordinate 5,357 of CATIWO010180240.1, forward strand.
GTTACGAAACCACTTGGAGCATCTTCATCTCACATCTGGAGCAGAAGGTCAATTCTAGCCGAAAGATATGGAAGAAAATTTGAGAGGTAAAGATGGCTTCACAAAATGATGAGGCTGTCTGCCCCACATGTCTAGAAGAGTGCACTTTTGATAATCCACAGATATTATTGCATTGCAATCACCATTACCACCTTACTTGTATATACGAATGGAGGGAGAGACGTGAAATGTATCCAGTTTATAGCAAGGCCCACTAATTTTTTAAAGGAAAAACCTTTCTTCATCGCACTTGCACTCATGAATGGGCCGTGGTTCAGGCCATCTTGACTGAGGAAAAGCCTCTCCTCACATTGTTATCCGATTTGGACATAATTGGGACGAGACCTACATGCAGATGGATGGGGGCATCACCACTGCACAATGTCAACGACAACTTCTGTTAGCAACAACGTCATTAACAGATAAGTCTTCTTCCTCAGTTATTTATAATAGAATAATCATAACTCATTATAAACATAAATTCCTATAAGATATGATACATGTTTATGTGGATGCACACTGTCGCATCATCTGATGGTAGCGAAACCATGCTCATTTATATATATATATATATATATATATATATATATATATATATATATATATATATATATAAAAGCCAATATTTGATATAAAGGCAAACCATAACTATATCTGCTTGTCTAACATACTTATTCGAAACTCTATAATATGCTATGTGCACTCAAAACTATTAAATTTAGTTAAATACAAAAGGACCTTTACCCTAAGCAATATATATATATATATATATAGGGATATATTATTAAAAAAATCAACTAAGTGATTATGAATGCTGAATTGAGAATTTGGTAGTACAATTATGAATGCTTTAGTCATACATGAGTAAGTTCACTCGTATTTAATTTGAATTTTACATGACTTCAATCATTAATTGATCTTAATTGAAGGCATTATTTGCCATTATATGCGAAATTGCATAAGTCATTTCTGTTTGCAGCACAATAATTTCACTTGTTTGCAACACTACCATAAATATAGATAAATGACTGCTCATGAGATCGAGTGGCAAAAAATGGCAGACAAAGTCCAGAGTTGACAACACTTGAGCTTTGATAAAAGCCAAAAATCAGCAATTCATAAGTAAGGATAAAAGATCATGAAGACGACATCGACAATGCAAGAGCTCCAAAGAGAGCATTCGACAAAGCTCCAAGAGAGCATTCCTCAAAGCTCCAAGAGAGCATTCCTTAGAGCTCCAAGAGAGCATTCAACAGAGCTCCAAGAGAGCATTCCTTAAAGCTCCAAGAGAGCATTCGACAAAGCTCCAAGAGAGCATTCCTTAAAGCTCAAAGAGAGCATTCGACAAAGCTCCAAGAGAGCATTCCTTAAAGCTCAAATAGAGCATTCGATAAAGCTCCAAGAGAGCATTCCTCAAAGCTCTAAGAGAGCACGAGTGTTTCACTCCTATTTAATAAAAAGCTCCAAGAGAGCACTAGTGTCGTGATACACTATTTAACCATGAGTTTATGACTTCCATGTCAGAATTCATTGAATAAAATGCTCCAAGAGAGCACTGGTCGTGATACACTATTCATAAAAATGAATCCAACACTCGTTTTGAGTAAAATGAATTCAACACTCATTTTGAGTAAAATGAATTCAACACTCGCTTCGAGTAAAACAAATTCAATACTCGTAAGAAATTCGAGTGAAATGGAATCCCTTACTCGTAAGTAATTCGAGAGACGAAATTCAATACTCGTAAGAAATTCGAGTGAAATGGAATCCCTTACTCATAAGTAATTCGAGAGACAAAATTCAATACTTGTAAGAAATTCGAGTGAAATGGAATCCCTTACTCGTAAGTAATTCAAGAAAGATGAAATTCAATACTTGTAAGAAATTCGAGTGAAATGGAATCCCTTACTCGTAAGTAATTCGAATGAAATTATACTCCCGTTTCGGAAGAAGCAACTTAAGAAAAATTATGTATCAAGCTTTTATAAGCTGTTTAATAGTACGAGTTTGAGATAACCTCTAGTTGAACATAAATATTCAACACTATCGAGGGGAAGAATATGTTCATAACATTCATCTCCAGTTCAAATTTTGAGGGTCTCGTAAGAAACATACGAGTATTGTTTATTTCCTTGACAAGATTACGAACATCTTTCAAATGCTCGGAAGATATAAAGCGTCCAAAATAATACATAGGAACGGCATACAAATCCCTGATTATGGGAATTTGACGAGCATCATATACTTAAAAGGCACTTCAAATAAACTCTCGACTAAGTTCGTTATAAGTGCTCCTGCTTATAAAATACGAACGTTACTCCGTAGTTAATAATGAACTACTAAGCTCCGAGGCATATGATATACGAGTATCACGAAGCTCGTGAGAAATGAACGAGTTCTCAAATTGTAAGAAACGAAGGTGTTTCACAGTATTGGAAAGGATCTTCAGTAAAGGTAAGAATCTTGGAATTTATAAAGGGCAAGTATCTCAATCACTAGTACTTTAAATGGTAAAGCTCCGATGCGCACTACAGACGAATATCGAACGAATCCTGGTGGGTAACGAATGAGTATTCGTTGCTTATAAGTAACAAACGAATCCTCCATGATGAGAAGCGATCAATCTTTACTCGTGAAAAATTGAACGAGTATCTAGGATTCCGTAAGAATGTTTGAGACTCATAAAGAGTGAGTGTTTTAGCATTCGTAACTTTCAGTAAGAAAGAATAGATCAAACAATAAGCCACTACTTTGTCGAACATAAATATTCGATACTATGGGAGGGACATCTGATAAATCCAAAATTGGTCCAAGTCCATAAAGAGTCCTAATTAGGAGTCTTTCCCCTAAAGGTAATCTAACAAGGAAGATTAACTATAGAATAAGAAGTATCTGTATAGTCCTAATCCGAATAGGACTAGGTATGCCTCTTCCTTATGCCTATATATGGCTCATAATTCTCTCATATTGATTAGGTTGAATAAACTCTTCTTTGACTTAAGCATCGGAGAACCTACGGATCGAATATCCTAGGCTCATCCAAGGTTTTCTTATGTGTTTGTAGGTCTGGAGGATTTTTCAATTCATCAATAATAAATAGAAAAAAAGATGTCTGTTGTCATGTTTGTCCGAAATTATTAGTAATCTTTTTGCCAAAATTTATAGGCATCTGTTTCTATCCAAGGAAGAAGCTCATGGCCTGGGTCAGTTGGCACTTATTAGGAAAACTATAACTTTTAATGCTACCTTACTAGTGCCAATATCAGTACCTTGCTCATCATCTTCTCCACAATATAATTCACACATTGATCAAAAAGCAACATATTAGTTGTCTAATTACGGTTTAAAGAAAATTTTATTCATGTGTTGCTAAATCATTGCCTATCTAATTATCACCATTCAAAGGAAGTACTGCCCACTTGACATAATAAATAGAAAAAAGATGTGTGTTGTCAAGTTTGTCCGAAATTATTAGTAATTTTTTTGCCAAAATTTATAGGCATCTGTTTCTATCCAAGGAAGAAGATGGGACAGTTGGCACTTATTAGGAAAACTACAACTTTTAATGCTACCTTACTAGTGCCAATATCAGTACCTTGCTCATCATCTTCTCCACAATATAATTTCACACATTGATCAAAAAGCAACATATTAGTTGTCTAATTACGGTCTAAAGAAAATTTTATTCATGTGTTGCTAAATCAGTGCCTATCTAATTATCACCATTCAAAGGAAGTACTGCCCACTTGAAATTTAATGGGCTGTATCTGTGTCTCTATCAATTAGCAGAGGCTGCAATATTTTGCACCCAAGGAGCTGAATTTCACCAGAAACAAGTTCCATTGTTACATTTTATTAATTTATATAAATATATAAATATATATATATATATATATATATATATATATATATAAGACGTATCCTCAAAATCTTTGACTGGCCACAGCTGATCTTTCAGGTCTCCACATTTACACAATTAATTAATATTGATCATCTTTTTTCCTAGTTGTCTATAAATTTACTTATCATTTTCTAAACAAACCTCACACAATCAAACAACAAAGCCTCATCTTCACTTTCTTGAACTCACATTTAAACACTTCCTTCTTTAATTTCTTTGCTTTTTACTTTTTTTTTCCTTCTTTTTTACAAATACTGCAAGCAAAACCTTTGTTCTTTATTTTTTTTCAACTCTCTGTTATTTAGTCTTGGTGCAGTCTTCAGGATTCTTCCTATCTTCTGTTGCTTTTTCATTCTGCGAACCCCATTTACTGGTAAAAGTAATATGTTCTACGTCTTGATACCCTTACAATACCAACCAATAAAAATAAAATTGATCTGTTTTCTGTGTTCATGGCCTTCCTCTTGACCTTGATGTTGATGAAGTCTTTACTTTATCAAAAAAGAAAAAGACGCACTTAAGCAATCAAAGTTTTAAGGTAAGAACATTTCTTTTTTTATATGAATATTTCCATGTTCATGGCCCTGCTTTTTTTTTTTGGTGCAATCAAATGTTGTATCATGATGTTACCGTTTGCTTAAGTGTTACAAAAGTAGCAGGAATATGCAAACAAAGAGTGAAGGTGACGGCCAATCATTATTAGTAATATTTTTTATTACTAAAAATCATTTTGAAATACATACAAAAAAAACATAATAACCATATTTATAAATATGAAATTTATTTTACAACCCAAACATCAACCAATTTTCATGTTATCTTATAACATAAATAAAACAATAACATCTTAATCATACACAATAACAAATAAATACTTTTCCATCTAATTTTACTTAAAATGAATGGTAAAATCATAATTTTATAAGCAATATCAAGATATCAAATTCATTAGCAAATTCAATTTATGAATTTTTTTATTAATTAATATTTTCACTTTCAATATTTTCAATTTTTCATTGACATTTTATTAAAGAATACCATCTCTAATGTCTTAGGTTATAGGATAGAAGATATGCGTGTTCAAAAGGGACACACGTATCCTTTTTCGATCTTTTCTTTTTTTAAAAAAATTCGACAACACTTTTGTTTATTTTTAAAAACGGTCCCAAAATATGTCGGTGTCCAAAAAATGTCCAACACGAGACACGACTCTTTATAAAAGTATTTGTGCTTCATAGGTTACATATGTATTATTTTTTCATGCAAATATTTTTCTTTCTTGAACTACATAAAAACAATTAGAGCAAGTGTTAATTTTATAAATTAACTATGAAACACTCAAATATTTTCTTTTAATTCATACAAAACTTATGTTATTTAAAAAAAAAAAGGAAAAAATATCCGTCATTATGATACAAAGTTAAAAAAAAGGTTGCCAAGAAAAATACATTAATACATATGTACATTTTTATTTTTATTTTATTTTTTGAAATTTTATTTTACCATTTTAAAAATAAAAAACACAAGTTAATATTTTAAAGTAGAAAAATATAAAATATAAAAGACTATAGATTAGACAATCCTAAAAAATTTAGTTGTATAAAATACATGAATTGTAAAAGTTTAGTTTTTATTTTTTATTAATATTCATTTAATTTGAAGTTTTCAAATTAAATATTCAATAAAATAAATTATTTCCTCTCCCACCACTTTCTTAGTATAATGTCAGAAATTTTATGGCCAACTGCATGCTTTCACCCCTAAATTTTATCATTATGGTATGTTTCACCCCTCAATTTTGATTATATTCTCAGTACTTTTTAACTTTTATTTTACACAAATCTAACTTTTAGGACTCAAAAAATTAGTGTGTTGGTAGTACTCTCTCTCATATAGATTTTTTTTTAGATTTGATACTGGACCCAGTATCATCAGGATGCACTAACTTTAAAAATTATTTTTATAAGCTACCACTTAATGTGGAATCTTATAAGTCTAATGTAGAGGAGAATAATTGAACCCAAGATCTCTCATACCAAGAGTAAAGACTCTTACCACTTGAGTTAGACCTCAAGTGTTCTCTGATATAAATTTTTTTTTTGATCAAGAATTCTCTGATATAAATTGATAGTTGCCAATATGGACCAATCAATACAAGCCAATTAATCAATAAACGTTATTAACACCACCTTAATAATAACCATGACTTTAAAGAAAGAAAATAAAAATAAGAATTAAAAAGAACTTTGCATTATCTTAATTCCACAGTCAGTCAGTCACCACACCGAAAAAAAAAAAAAAAAAAAAAAAAAACCTTCTTCGGCTTCTCCACTCTCTCTTCACAAATACACAACAACATTCCTTCCGCATACAAACTAAAATTGACATAACAAAAATCAACATAAAGAGCTTGTTTTACCAAGACTGTAAGAAGCCAAAATTGCAGCCATGGTTACTCACAATTACAATGCCATTTTAACAATCTTAATCAACATAATTATCACCCAACATTTTAATTTGGTTTGCAATGTTGCATCGATCATATGGTAAGCGTGATAATGCAAATTTCCTTGAAATCCTTTATTGTTCTTTTTTACTTTATTTAAATTATACACCTGTTTAATTTCAATATGCCACATGCTTAGAAGAGATTGTAAGCACATGCTACTCCACGATGGTATGCCATAGATTATAGTAGATAAAATTAAAATGGTTAAGAATAAAAATTTAGAAGTGTTATAAAATATAATAAAAATAGAGAAATGCAATAGAATAATTGAATAAAGTATGGGGATGAAATGATGCATTTGGTCAAAAATTTATCAAGGATTTTTTTTAAAAATATCTTCCTATTAATTATATATGCAAAATTTAGCCTATGTAAAATATACTTTCCTTTACCACCATTTTGTATACATTTTAATATAAAATCAACGGAACCTTATAATCAATATATTAAAGGTTAAATTGGTCATTGTATCTTGCATTAATTAATTTGTGCCAATTTATTTTGATACAATTTGTGCTAAATAAATTTATTTTTTAAAAATTACTAAATTTATAAGTCTTTCAGGTATAAAAAAATCCAAATATTGACAGCTTTGACAGTCTTATTCCAGAATATTTTTAATTTTGATAAAAATATAACGATTTAAATAATTTTTAACAATTTTAATATAATTAATTATTTGATTAAAATTAAATAAGTGATGATATGATCATTGCACTTAATTAATTATTAAATTTATAAATAGTTGTCATTATAATAAATTTTAAAATTATAAACATTTTTAATATGAAGATAAGACATTTGTTATAATCTCTACTAAATTTAAATTACTATAAATTGCTTAATTATTATTAGTTCAAAATCAGTTAGAGACTGAAGTTATAAAATTTCTTGTCGATATTCTTCGGTTAGATTTTATTTTAGTATTTCTTGATTGTACTGATATTATTATTTTTTTATCAAGATATAATTTTAATTTTCAATAAATGAAAGATTATTTTTTTCAAAAAAAAAAATCAGTTAGAGGAGAGACATCATCACATTTTAATACCAATAAGGCAAAATAAAATAATAATAAATTAGCAAGCGCATATTGCAAAGTCATTAATTCTGAAATAAAATTACTTGGACAGCTATCTTTTTCTTTCTTTATTCAAATTAATACATTTATTTGATAAATCAACTGCTATTAGAAACAAACTCTTAATTATTCTGACGCCAAAAACTTCGCACTTGAATCCTGCAGTGGCTTCTTACAGCACTTGTGTTCGCATAGACTGAGACACCCTAATGGATATTCTCTGTAGCAATCTTTCGTGCAACGTTTATAGCACCTAAGATTGACAGTTCCTTCGCAATATGCTTCAAGAAGAGGCAACAGAAATAAGGAACTCATAAAAAAGATAGCTAAAACACTTCTTTTCTCCATATGAACTCTAGTATTATATTGTTTTATTTTGATTAGTAAAATTCGCTATTCTTTAAGTTCATGTTAATGCTTATATATACACAGAGTTCACCAACACAACCATATGTCCATTATTAGAAACCTTTATTATTCAAGTACCATAAGTTAAAAAAAATGTTTTAAATTATATTATTTTTTTAATTGAATATTATTTCAATTTACCATTATTTTTGCAGTGCAGTTAGAGTTACTAATCAAGCTATAAAATCTAAGCATCAGTAAATTGGAAATAGAGAGAATAACTTAAAAACTCACCGTTTCCTACAAGAAAGAATTCCATGGATATTAGCAGAGCACAGAGGACAGCCAACTTAGTTCGGCACATACTTCCTGCAAGAAAAAAAATTGGCAAAGTTTTTATATCATGTTGGTAGCCTATATTTTACTAACAATATGGGGGCTCAGATTGAGCTCATTTAAATAAGGAAACAGCTAAGCTCGAGCCTGTCCATCAAAGCTGAATCATGGAGAGAATACAGAGCAAAACAGAGGAAAAAAGATTTAGATAGAAGACCAGAATAAAACCTGCGGGAGAGGGAGGGGAGGCTTGAGAGAAAAATATTTAGATAGAAGACGAAAGTTTAAAAGAAATGACTGTAATTTTCAACTCATGCTTCAAACTCAAATACAAGGGGTTATTTATAGGTACAAAAAGGGTTATTAAAATCGCGATTGAACTCGTACGATTTTACGAGTTTACGACTTAAAATCACTCAAACGTTTCAACAAGTATACAAAATCGAATTTATATAAACTCGGATCAAAATCACGTGTTGAATCATTAAAATCGCGATTTCATGGCTGTGTTTACCGAGTTCAGTCAATTCAAAAAAGCTCCTACCCACTTAACAAAATTCTTCTTTACTCGACTTAAACACCTGCCCCGCTTCTTGGACCATTATCACTTGCGAACGGAACGGAGTAAGAATGGGAAGAAGAAGAAGTGCTGTAGTTGTTTTTCTTTTTGGTTTACTGTGGGCAATTGATTTTTCAAGAAGGAAACGAAGACACAGAGCACTGTTGTGTTTTGTGGTAATTGATTTTTAAAGCAAAAGAAAGAAAGGTGGTGACAGCTGTTATATATCTATATCTCCACATACTCCACTAGTACTTCTTTCTAATCTCCACCGTTCCTTTTCAATTTTTTTTATTTTATTCTCTTTTATAAAATAATAAGACAATAAAAAATAAATTTTCATTTCAATAAATTATTTTTATTCAACTTTATTAGAGTTTAAACTTAGAATTTAAGTTGATTTTTATCTAAATTTTAATAAAAAATTTTATTTAATTAAATAAATCCTATTTTAATTTTAACTATTTAAAATATTTATAAAATTATTGTGATATGTTCTATTTTTAATTTTGTTATCTTAAAAGTATTTATTAATTATTTAATGTTATAATATATATATATATATATATATATATATATATATATATATAATATGTAATGTGACATGGATTCATAACTATTTATAATTTGATTTGTAATAGCCATAAAAAATGTTAACAATATATTATTTATTTATTTCTCTTTGCATTATTGTACCTTTGAGGCTTTGACAGATTATTATATTATTTATTTTTCATTTATTGAAAAGCATAAAAATTATAAAATTGTCATGGTTTTATGAAGAATGGCGTACCTATTCATGACTCTTGTGTGTGTATATTGTGTTTTATACAATTCAAAAAAAAAGTATGAAAATTAAATTTAGTCTAATAATTGAAGTAGATTACTAGATTGAAACAAATAAATTTTTATTTGTTAAAATTTAAAAAATGTCTATTTAATATATGT
>CATIWO010180303.1:0-10053 GCA_949673435.1 Macaranga tanarius
TTCCTTGGAAAGCATATATGATTTTGCTATATGTGATTTTGATTAAGCTTGTATATTGTTTTGGAAATGAGTTATGCTTATTGGAAATTGAGATAAGTAAATGTATTATTTTTAATATATGTATATGTTCCCCGTTGTTAAGTTTTGATTTACTCACTGAGTAGTAGTACTCATCCCTCTTATTATTAAATTTTTCAGAGTTTTCTACTTTGGAAGTGTATGCTAGTTGGTTGGGCAGCGTTTAGCATTTCTGCATCTAGAGCCAAGGTTGAGCCAACAATTTAATATTTTATAGTGTGTTAGACTTTGTAATAAATGGAAAGTATAGTTTATGATTATGAGTACAACTATATATATCTATGTATATATATATTGTGAGTTGTGGATATATATGTAATAAGAAATATTTTTATGAGTGATGATATTTAAATAAAATTTTATGGAGTTAAATTGTTATAATAGCCAAAAATGCTTATTATTTTCATTTGGATAGTACTGAGGTGTATTGGTTGGGGTCGTTACAAATAGTACCTACATCTGTCAATTGTCTCCTATTCTATGTGAACACAAATAACTTCAATTGTTTGAAAAATAAAAATGGATCCCTACAACATCCCAACTCAAAACCATGTAGTCTTTTATTATTTTTCAGTTTACTTGGTGTTTGAGTTAAATATCTAGTTTTGACTTTTGATATAGAAACAATTAAAAGTCACACCAAACCAAGTATAAAATCCATTATTTTAATCATCGTTATATTAGAAAATAATATGGATTCTTCTGCTGCTTAAATTTAAGTATTCCTTTAAAAAAGGAGAATTATTTTTATTTTTCATTTGATGCTTGATATCCAGTAATCATATAAATTTAGACTAGTCGAGAGTTCAAGTTGGATAATAATCATAAGGAGTTTATATCTCTCCCAACACTTGTATCTCCACATATATAACTTTAACTTCAAAAATTTACTTAAAAAAATTTAAATTCCTCACAAGTTGAACCAAAAGTTTTTTTTTCCATTAAAAAGGGCTTGAGTATAGAATAAATAGCAAGTAGCTACCGGTCGATTATATTTATAAATGAATCTAATAGACACATAATTATTATCTTATTATGATTACTTTTTCAAGTTTGCCTAAGAGGCCACATTTTGGTTGTTCAGATTTATTTGCGGTCCATATAATTTTTTTATATTTCAGTATTCATATTTGACAGTGTCAACTGCTTATTCGTTTCTGATGGATGTATAGCTAAGGAAAATATTTTGGATGAGATATCTTTGAGAAAATTTTAAAGGGAATTTATTTTCTGTAAGAGATGAATTCAAGAATTTTGGTGTCTCTTCTGTTGCTGCTTGCTTTTCTCCAAACTTGTGGTGTAGAAGCAGTGACTAATAGTGACGATTGTAAGTTTGTTTTCTGCTATTGCTATTAATATTGTTGGAGTATAAAATTGTAATTGAACAAATTCTTTTTGTTTTTTTTATATGAAAAGTCAGTCAAACTAGAATCCTGAATTTCAGGATTATGTTTTGGAAAAGAAAGCCAAATCTCTTATATTAGGTGGCTATGAGAAAGGCTAGTTATCTTTGTAATGATATATATATATATATATATATGTATGCTCAATGAAAGAAAATGAGTCTCATAGTTTTGAGATTTCCAAATTTCATAAAGTGCTTTTTCTATCAGCAGCAGAAGCAAATTCTCTGCATAACTTCAAGAGCTCTTTCAGCTCAGAAATCCAACAGTGGTATCAGAGCCTCACTTCCTACGGGCTGTGGTTAGTGTAGAGAGAAAACAAAGAAGAGCTCAAGCAAGGGCCATCAACCATAAAGAAAAAGAAGAAAAAAAAAGAAAGATTTCAGTTCTGAAATCTTAGTGTTTCTGCTGCAATATTTTGGAGTTTTCTATAAATTTTCAGTTGCTCTAAGTGGTAAAATGTTTTAACTTTGCTTCTTTAGCAATTTTAGATCATTTAGAGCAAGTTTATCAAAATGTTTTGAGAATTTCTCTAAGAAATCAGCTTTAAACTTTCAGATTTTTTAAGAAATGTTAGATCTTAGTTCAAGATTTGAATGCTTTCACTAAGACTTACATGTTGACAAACAATGTTTTCAAAAGTTTTTGAAAGAAAATTTCAGACCTACATATCTTTAAATTGTAAACATAATTTCAGATCTTCAAAAGGACCTAGGCAAGTCCTTAAACTGACCAAAATATGGACCTGGAAATGTCCTCAAACTGACCAAGAGTCACAGACCTGCAAGTCCCTAAACTGCAACAAAATTCCAGAACCAAGGACCTCGGCATGTCCCAAAACTGCAAGTTCATGAAATTTGCAAGGGACCTTCAAGTCCATAAACTGAATCAAGACCTCAGCATATCTTAAAACTGTAAGTTGCTGAAGAAAACTCTTGTTGAAGGACATGGGTGTGTCCAAAATCAAAAAAAATGGTAGAAAAAGACTAACAAGTCTCTAAACTGAATTTTTTTGAAGAGGACCAACAAGTCCATATAAACTGAAAAAAAATTTGTTGCTGATGGTCATGAGCCATTCATCTTTCAAAAAAAAAAAGTTGTTGCTCTCTTGAAAGAGAGTTAATATTAAGGAGGAGTTCTGATCAGCAACGCAGTGAAAGAACAAGAGCAGAGCTGAAGATCAAGTCCAAAAATTAGACCAAAGACCTCTTTCAACTCCAATTCCAATTTCAAGGAGGAGTGTTGGAGTATGAAATTGTAATTGAACAAATTCTTTTTATTTTTTTTATATGAAAAGTCAGTCAAACTAGAATCTTGAATTTCAGAATTATATTTTGGAAAAGAAAGCCAAATCTCTTATATTAGGTGGCTATGAGAAAGGCTAGTTGTCTTTGTAATGATATATATATATATGTATGCTCAATGAAAGAAAATGAGTCTCATAGTTTTAAGATTTCCAAATTTCAGAAAGTGCTTTTTCTATTAGCAGCAGAAGCAAATTCTCTACATAACTTCAAGAGTTCTTTCAGCTCAGAAATTCCAACAAATATTAATTCTATGTTTTTTTTTCTTTGGGAAGGATAATTTCTGTCTGTTTGAAATGATCACCCACAGTAACTACTTCGAAGCTGTTTAGTTCAGCTCTTATTTTAGTTTATCTATGCAAAACTATTAGTCTTCCAGAAAATTATCCTAAAACAAATCAACAAACAGAATTTTTGGTTTGGTTGGAAAAGTTTTCCAGATACAAAATTGAATATGAGTGTATGGAAAATGAATTTGGATCCTCTCTCCTGTAACATCATAGGTCATATCTTACCATCTTCATCCTCTGAATTCAATTTTTTTTTAACAGAAAATAAATTCATCATTAAGAAACAGAGATAACATCATCAACCAAGAACCTCCTTACAAACGATGGGGGTTCTTGCCAAACAGAAGAGCAAGCATAGGAATCAGCTGCATGAGCTAAGACGTCTGCAACAGAATATACAGAAATTAGATGGAGACAAGATGATGATGAATAAAGTGACTGTCAATTTGAATGTGTTTAGGGTGGTCATGAAAATATTATTATGGAAAAATTGGATAATATTTTGATTGTTGAAACGGATAATGGTAGAGAGTTAGCTGTTTTAATCAAATTAACTCAGAACTAATATCAACAATGTCCTATGCTCTATTTATGTACTAGAACACAATTACGTACTATTTTTATTTGTTTTTTTACTGCATCAAGAGATGAGAAAATCGTCTAATTAATAAGAAATAAATTCCAATGATGAAGTATCTATTTGTGGGATCACCATTCTAATCATCATCAGAATATGCATGCACTACAACAAACTAAGAAGATAACGACAAAAATATAGGGAAACAATTAAAAAGTGTCCCTAAATTAAGTTACTGTCCATAATTTGTTTTCTTCAATGCGTAGATTTTATCTTTTTAATGGAGACAATATCTCCTAAAAAACAATTCCCTTTCAAAAATCTTATCACCTCTCAACGGCCCCTCTTCTCTTCTCATCTTTATCATCTTGGCCTAATTTGTTTGCTAATCTAATCATCTCTCATAATCTCCTTGTTACAAGATGATTGTTAGATACTTGCAAACAAATTTGATTCAAGCTTAGAAAATACTGATTACACTTAGAAAAATTATGATTTATGGTAGCGGTTGTGTTTTTATTTTATGTTTTTACAATCTTGGCCACTTCAATAATTTCTTTCTGACTACTTACGTTTTTATTTTATGTTTTTACAATCTTTCGACAGTCATATATAATGAATGAATTTCTTATAGTTGCAGCACTTGAATATTGTAGGATTTGATTGTTTTAATCATTCGATTGATGTGTTTTTGTATTTAATTTTCTAATTTTCAGATTATTGTTCACAAGGATGGTCTAAGAGGGACTCATTTCAGGTGTGTTGGACCTTGCCAGAGGGTATGGTATCTCTATTTGTTGTTGGCATTTTTTTGGTTTGCCTTCACCTCTATCTTGATGAATTGTTAGGTATGGTTGGAGAAAAGATACATTGGATCGAGGTTGCTGGCAGAAATCTTAAATTTGGACTAATAGCTAGTGTACGTAACTGTATCCTAGGCAAGCTTTCCATTAATTTTAATTTAAAAAGGTTATCTATTATGAAATTGTACTTGGATTAAAATACACTAGAAATTGGTTTCCTTGAGTTCTCATTTTATTACTAATTTTTATTTTTTATTTTGATGTTAAAACAGGAAATATCCTTTGGAAGAAGATAATAAAGAGGAAGAACAAAAAGCAATGTCTATTTCCAAAAATAGATGGTAGTTATGCTATACCACAAATTCCAGAGAATGTGGATGGGAATATAAGTTCACTCAAAGCACTTAAAAGGGAAGTTGAGAATGGATAGGTGGACAGCTGATGTTACCGCTTTAGGTGGTGCACGAGAAATAGTTAATAATGGGCTTATTCTAACTGAAGCTAAACGACGTCGCATAGAAGATGGGCTGGTAGAAAGTTGTTTGGATGACAAGGCTTTTGGAGATGTTCAACATGGCTCTGATCAACCTAGCAACTCTGATATGGAGGGACCTGGACCCCAGGCCGCCCAACATTATGAATCTATTATGTTGGAACTGTCATGGGTTGGGCCACCCATGAACAGTTCAGGTTGTAGTGGATTTAATCCACTCTCAAAAGCCTATCTTAGTGGTTTTGATGGAAACTTTTTGTACTCAATCTCGTTTAATAGACTTGAAGAGGAGGACAAATTTTCAGGGCCTGTTTTATGTTGATTCGGTGGGCCATAAAGGGGGATTAGTGGTGTTATGGAAATCAACCCAACAATGCTCTCTTCTTAGATATGGGCCAAATTTTATTGATCTTGAAATTTCTATGGCAAATGCTCCTAAATGGAGGTTTACCGCTTTATATGGCCTTCCAGAACGTTCTCGCAGATGAGCTGCTTGGTCCCAACTTTAAGATCTTTCTCAAACATCACAACTTCCTTGGTGTCTCATGGGCGATTTGAATGATATCGCTCTAGCTTTTGAGAAATGTGGTGGTGCCCCTAGACCTCAGTGGATGCTTGATGATTTTAAAGGTGTTCTTGATTCTTGTTTGTTATCCGATCTAGGCATGACTGGTTACCCATTCACCTGGGAGAGAGGTCGAGGCACTTCTGCATGGGTTGAGGAACGCTTAGATAGGGCTGTTGCTTCTCTTGATTGGATTCACATTTTCCCACATGCCCAAGTTCATAATCTGGGGTATTTCTCTCCTAATCATTGCCCATTGTTACTCTCTCTTCTTCCCAATAGAGCAGTTCTTCAGTCTCGGAGCTTTCATTTTGAAAATTCTTGGTTATTGGAAGAGGACTGTGCTCAGGTGGTTCGCCGGACATGGTTGGCAAGTTCATCAAATTCGGTTCTGGGCAAGCTTGATTCATGTTGTTGTACCCTTAATAATTGGGGGAAATCTTTTGCTAATCGATTCAAAGGCCGTTTGGGTTATCTAAAATGAAGGATGCTTCATTTTGAAAATGATGGGGATATTTCTTCTAATCAAGACTGGAGACAAGTTCGAAGTGAATATTTTAAGCTTCTGCAACAACAAGAGATTTATTGGCGGCAACGATCCAAAATAGAGTGGCTTAAGTATGGCGATGTAAACTCAAAGTTTTTTCACTAGAAGGCTTCTAGCAGACAGAAACAGAATCTCATTTCCAAGCTTCAGGCTGATGACGGTTCATGGAATGAATGGGGGACAGGTCTGGAATCTCTCATTTCTAACTATTTTAACGGGTTGTTTGCCTCATCTCATACTGACTCAATGAACTTCTTAGAAAGTGTTTCTTCATGGGTCACAAATGAGCAGAATGATTTTTTATTGGCTGCGTTCGATAAAAATGAGGTAAAGCAAGCTCTGATGGAGATGGGTCCAGAAAAATCTCCAGGATGTGATGGCCTCAACCCACAGTTCTATCAATTTTTTTGGCCTCTAATTGGAGAGGAGATTTCTGATCTGGTGTTGTCTTGGATTAATTCCCTTTCCTTGCCCATTTCTATGAATGAGACTATTATTGCTTTGATTCCAAAAAAAAATCTCATGTTGTCAGTATGCGGGATCTTCGCCCCAATTTTTTATGCAAAGTTCTATACAAGCTAGTTGCAAAGGTCTTAGCTAACCGCCTTCGTCGGATCTTGCCTTTTCATTCTTGGTGTGGAGGGTCTTATTGCTGCTATTGATAGAAAGGAACGTAGTGGGTGTAAAGTTGCTAGCGGGGCTCCAACAATTTCAAAATTATTTTTTGCAGATGACTCATATTTCTTTTTCCGAGCTATCACAAGTGAAGCTTTAGTCTTCAAATCAGTGTTACAAGACTATGAAGCTATTTCGGGCCAAAGTATCAACTTTACAAAATCTTCAATTTCTTTTAGTCCCAATACGGTTGCTTCTGATAAAGCCTCCTTTTGTAATGTTCTTGGTATTGTGGAATATGACTTTTTAGGAAAATACCTAGGTATGCCTTCTTTTGTGGATCGTCAGAAAAGGCAGGTAATTGGTTTTCTCAAGGACAAACTATGGCAGCGAGTTAACCAGTGGAAGTGCAAGCATTTTTCAAAAGCATGGAAGGAATTATTACTGAAAATGGTAGCCTAGGCATTACCAAATTACGTAATGAGTGTTCATATTCTTCCTTTGTCTCTATGTTCAGATTTGGAAAAAATTATGAACTCTTTCTGGTGGGCTTCCTCTCGTAATTCTTCCAGACCAATTTGATGGAAATCTTGGCGTCATCTTTGCAATAGTAAAAAGGATGGTGGATTGGGATTTCGTCAGGTTCATGATTTTAACTTGGCTCTTGTGGGGAAGCAGGGGTGGCGACTTGTTACTCAACCTCAGTTTTAATTTCTCATCTATTTCAAGCAAAGTATTATCCTGGTCAAACTTTTACAATGGCCAAGTTGGGTAATAATCCCAGTTCCATTTGGCAAAATTTGATGCTCACCCAAAGTATGATTATCAGTGGCTCGAGATGGCGTGTAGGTTCAGGCAAAAGTATATGGGCTCTAAAGGACCGCTGACTGCCGGATAATGCTAATCCCTTTATTACCTCTCCGGTGGATTTGTCTCTAGGGAATTTTTGAGTTTCTGATCTTATGCTACCGGATTCTAGTGGCTGGAATATGCGTGTTGTATCTGATACTCAGTTGGCTTAAAACGCATCACATTCCTAAAGTGATTCTCGAATCAGATGCAAAGTAGATTGTGCATGCCATTGTAAATAACGTTTCTTTTATGACTGACTTAGGAAAGCTTATTTCTGAAATCTTTAGTCTGAAATCTTCTTTTGAGAATGTCTCTTTCAGATTTGTTAAAAGATCTGTGAATTAGGTAGCTCACTCCATTGCCCGAGCTTCTGGTTCTATGTCAGATCTTAAGGTGTGGTATGCTGCACCTAATGTTGTTGTTGACTCTTTGTTATATTCTGATCTTTATTAATGTTAGTTTTTTCTTTTCAAAAAAAATGTTATATTCTGATAGAGAACATTTTGTTGTATAAAGATTATGTATTATCTAATTTTGCTATGTAAATATATCAAAATTTCAGTTTAAATTTTATAGTAAATTTTTAATGTTTCAATTTCCATAGTAAATATTAATAAAAAATCTAAAATAATAAAAGGTATTGTGAAAAATTTTAAATTTTTAGGAATGCCCTGAAAAGCTGTAGCCAAATAAAGATTGGTTGGGATGAGATGTTGAACATTTAGCGGCACATGGAAATTTCTGTCAGTAATTCTTAATTTACTGATATTAGAGATTTTTGTCGCCATGTGTCTCCCAACAAGCAATTTGGGGACGCTATTTGCGTCAGATTTCTGAATGAAGTATAACTTTTAGCGACGCTTTTTTCTGTCGCTAAAAGCTATCAAGAGCATCGTTAAACATATATTTTCTCATGGTGAAAATCCACTATGCATTATTATGGTTATATATATTATATATTATGGGTATCTTTCCTTTCAACTATTTATCATCATCAATCTTTAACTAAAAGGAAATTAAATTATGAAAGCCCTCCCACCAATAATGACTTGAATCCATCCAGAAAGCAAAGCAAAGCAGCAAATCTATACTGGAACGAGTCAGTGGGTTCTGACTTCTACCCAGCCCACAGTACAACTCGACTCACTAATAACTCAGGGGCATCTCAGGGTAGTGAAGTTCACTTGCCAGCAGAAGGAAGTAATAAAGCACAATAAGCTAGGCTATCTAACCCCCATAGGAAGGAATTATTGCATCTACCCTACAATGAGATGACAACTACAAAATGTGCAACTCTGACAATTGAACCTATTCCATCGCAGCGAAAAGCTTTGTTGAGTGTTGGTAAAGAAACGGCAATCGCAAGTTCAAATCAGAGTACTTTCAACTTACCCTCTCCTCTAGCTAATGCTGCTCAAGCCCATGCTGTTACACCCGTTATATATATGTATATATATTTTATTTTATTTTTCTCTCTTTATTTCTTCTTTCATTTGCCTTATCTTCTTCTTCTCCACTCACCACCCAAAAATCTATCCATATCTATCTCTTTTCCTGCAAATAACCCAAAAACAAACAACATAAATTCAATTTAAGAAAGGTTTGTCCATCAAATACCAAATTTGAAGAAAAATGAACCAAAAGATGCCCTTTTCAAATCCCTCAACCTCCGGCCATCATTGAGTAAAACTAGCAGTATAATCAGAATACCCAACCTCTGAAGATCGTAGGATTAAAGTTTCGTCGCGATCGGACAATCGGAAGAGCATCGCCGGAATTCGGGTTTCTTCAACTGATTTTGGACTTTTTCATCTACTTCCGGTAAGAATCAGACTTAGCTCCAGTTATATAAATTGTAGATCTAGTGGAGATGAACATTTTGGCTATGTCAAATTCACATTCCGGTAACCAGCGGAATATTCCGGCGACAGCGATGGAATATTCCGGTGACCGTTGATGGAAAAGTTGTTATATTTTTAATAAATACTAGAAATTATGAGGATCAATGTTTATTTAGATGATTTTATCAAATTCTCAATAGTTTGTAGATTAAAAATCTCATAAGGTTTATGCCGAGTTGAATTTTTGGATAACTGAGCTTCAACTGTGCTTGGCTATAGAAGTGTAATTATTTTCTTGCAGGAATGACCCTTCTTTTAGAAGGGAGATGTCCGTTTTACAGAGGAAACTCTGTCGAATTTTTGATAGAATTTTCGTAAAACGAGATATCAATTTGGGGCTATTCCGTATATTGTTTGAGTTATAATTCTTAGAAAAATTCTAGATAATTAGGAATTAGGATTTAAGATATTTATTATTTATTTATTGTTTGTAGATACTTCAGGAGCTGGGTCGTCTTCTCAAAGTAGAGATAGAGGTGCTCCCACCTCAAGTAAGTTATTGTTATTCATTTTTCACCAGTAGTCTTATATAAAAATTAAGTATGGTTTTAAATGCTGACTCTAGTAATTTGGTTGGTAACAAGGTATAATTTTTAATTATTATTTTTAGCATTTTATTACTATT
>CATIWO010180556.1:0-35645 GCA_949673435.1 Macaranga tanarius
ACATATATATGTATGTATGTATATATATATATATAGATATACATACATACATATATATGTATATATATATACATACATATATATATATATATATACATACATAGATATATATGTATGTATATATATATAAACACACACAAAAACATGTTGACTCTCGAACATATTTATAAGCATTATAAATGGTCCCATATAGATTCAAGTGGTAAAACTATTCAAGAGATAAATTATTATGCAATAATATTACCGTAGCAAAAAAATATATATATATAACTAACTTAATAATTATTCGTCTCACTTAGATTATTAAAATTAATAAATCTAAGAAATTTTTAATTATAAATATAGAAGGTGGTTTAAAAAAAATTAATTTACGATTGAAATTAATATAAACTCATCTAACAATTATTGGATCCTTAATTTAACATTAGACTTGGGGGTATTCATCGGTCGGTTCGGTCGGTTTTTGGACAATTTTTTTACCGAACCAAAATAACCGAATTTGAAAAAATCAGAACCGAACCGAACCGAATTTGGTCCAAAATCGAACCGAACTGAACCAAAATTTATGGATAGAAAACCGAACCGGCCGAACCGAACCAAAAATTTTAAAATATTGATTATTTTTATATTAAATTTGTATATATTTGTATATATTTTTAACAAATATTTAGAAAAATTAAAATAAAAAATAAAAAATCAGTTATTTCGATTATCTCGGTTAATACAAATTTTTTTTACATAAAATCGAACCGAACCGAACCAAATTTCGGTTAAAAAAATTCAAAAATTCTAAAAATATAAACCGAACCGAATAGTGTCGGTTCGGCCATTTCGGAGGCCATGAACACCCCTAATTAGACTTATATGTAAATGTTAGGAATTTTTATAAAAATAAACAAAAAAAATAGAAAAATGTTCAAAAATACAGTTGACATTCTTTTCAAAACTAACTTTTCATGGAAAAAATTTCAAAAATACAGTAATCGCGAAAAAAATTTCAACAGTGTTCTCCAAATACAATAGCAAATAAAATGAGGAAATACAAATCCTAAATTAAGAATCCAAATACAAAACAACTACCATTTACTTCTCTTATCCACACCACTAGTAACAAATCTTAATAACACATAATCTCTAATACATATAAAGAAATCAAATATAAAATAATATTTAACACATATATTTCACTTTTAAAAATTTTAACTCACTCATCTACTCAAAATTTTATAACATTTAAAGGAAATCAAATAATAAAAATATAGTCATAAAAAAAATTCAAAATAAGTAAAATATATGGACAATCAACTTGAAAACAATATGAAAAAACCAAAAAATAGTGAAATAGCCCAAAAAACCAATCCCTCTGTTTATACAACATTGCAGGTTTAATTCAATGTATTTAGTAAAAAAATTAAATATCACTTTTAAAACTTTTAACTCATTTATTCAAAATTTTATAATATTTAAAGAAATAAAATAATTAAAAATATAGTCATAAAAAAATTTAAAACAACAAAAAAAAAAAGAACGACAACCTTAAAAAAACCTAAAAACAACGAAAAAAAAAAACAAAATAACCCAAAAACTACATGAGAATAACCAATTGTGAATAGCACCTTAAAACAAACCATGAAATAAATCAACAAGAACACATAAATTGGCAAAATTTTATCAATATTTATAGCACCAAAAACACAAATCTAAAAATAAAAATTAGAAAATGAAGAAGAAGAAGAAATATCAATCATAGTTATCTAATTTTTATTTGCTGCTAGAAATCCATTGTTAGTGCCGTTAATTTTTACAAATTTTGTTATGGCTAGTGATGGGTTTGGGAGAAAGATGAAGAGAGTAATGGATTTGGGAGAAATCAGGAAAAGAACAAAAGAGAGGAAGAAGAACACCATAAATATTTTGCATTGCAGGTTGTCATATAAGGTGAGTCCATTTAAAAGTGATATTTTGGATTTGGAAAATTTTGTGCTTTAATGTATCTAAAGGGTGTGGGACCTTTAATGTATATAGGCTAATAAGTAATTTTATATTTTAATGGTGAATATATATATACATATGAAAACACGCCAGCACATTTTTGAAAGTTTTTGTTTGACTTTAGTTATTTGTATAATTTTACCTAAATATTTTGCATTACAGGTTGTCATATAAGGTGAATCCATTTAAAAGTAATATTTTGGATTTGGATAATTTTATGCTTTAATGTATATAGACTAATAAGTAATTTCTATTTTAATAGTGAACTAAAATACGAATGCCAAAAGATAATAAGAAAGTTATCTATATATTGATAGTCATGGTCGTTAGGTCATACATATCATTGTTCTATTTTTTCTAAATTCCATCATTACAGAGAAACATAGAGAGAATCTTTTGAGAAAATATATTGACCTAAAAGGCCAGCCACATAACTCTAGAAGATTGATCAATATGGATTCAGGTACGCTTCATATATCATGTCATGATTTCTATTAATTTGACATGAGAGTTGGTTTTAGAGTTTTATTCAATTTGGGATTTTCCAAATAACAAATAGTGTATTGATAGCTTAGTAAATTGAAAAAGATTATTCTTTATTATTAACAATAAAAAAAAAAATCATTGAATAAGAGAATAACTAATTCTATTTTAAATGACCAAACCTAACCAACCTAATAGGTAGGAAGTTATAAAAATTATTGATTGAAATTTATATTTATATATATATATATATATATATATATATATATATATATATATATTGTAGAATGGCTCTAATTTAGTTATTTAAAAAATAAATGAAATGGATAATCATATAATTGGTGTCTGAATTATTTTGATTTTGACAATTTAGTGTTCTAACTTTTTTAATTGATCAATGGATATGTGAATTATAAATAAATTCTAATTAGTGTATTTAGAAGGTCATTTCATTTTATTAATAATCATTTTTAATATTCCAATTGAATAACAATTTGTGGTAAAATTAGTTCAATTTAACAACAAGTCAAATAAGTAAAAAGTTAAGTTTTTCAAGATAATTATTTATTTAAGGGAAAAGGTGCATTTACGCTCCTAATGTTTATACCGAGAAGCATATATGTCCCTTATATTTTTTTGACCATTTAATCATAAAATTGTATTTTTCATATGAGTTTGACCCCTCTAATAACGACATAAACTGACGACGTTAATTATAATACATTCAACAGTACTAAAGTGGTAAAAATATTGCTCTACTTCTTTCTTTTTCTCCTCTCTTCCACTGCCATCACCGCCGTCCACCCACTACCACCATCGCCTATAACCACTACCATCGCCACTATTCATCAACACCACCACCATCCACAACCACCACTATCACTATTACCCATCAGTGCCACCTCAATTACGGAAAAGAGGGAAAATCCTGCAATAACTCAACTACCATCTTGCAAACTTGGTCTTTGAACCTCTTACAAATAGATATAACTGTAAAATCAAAGTAATTGAGATGAGTACGCAAAAATAAAGCATTACAATTTTTTTTAAAAAAATGGCCCATTTTAATTCAATAGAGAAAGTAAAGAAAAATCCACTTATCGGGTGCCAAACGAATCTGTTCTGCAACACAAGATGTGACATCTGGCAAAGATTAAGACCAATGTTGCGGCTTGCTCTTTAGTAATTGCGCCCGATATGCATGCCTCTCTACAATTAGAAAAAAACATATGATCAAAATTATATTATATTAATATATAGACCTTGTTCAGAATAAATCATGTTCAAGAATTCAATTAAATTAAAAAATATTGCAAAATCACATTACTTTTAAAATAATTTCATTTCTTTCAAAACCCCTTCTTTCAAACCTCTTACAAACATAATGTAGGGAAGATTCAAAAATAACTTTGAAGTTGGAGAGAGGTAACACCATCTTCAACAGACACAATGTTGACGTTTCCACCATTTACAATCAAGAAAGGCCAAACAACCTCAAGAACCAAGTCCACGTTTTTAGGAGTTTGCTCAAATATCTAGGACGAGTAGAGTCTTGGAGATTGGGAACTAGCTTAACTACTCGTGGCTTTTATTATTCTTTGTTTTGGACAAAACAACATTTCTTTTAGAGACTTTCACTGTGTTTGGAATGAGAGGAAATGGAGGAAAAAAAAAAAAAGGAGGAAAATATGAAAAGAAATAATGTTATTTTCTTTTTTTTATTTTTCTCTCTTATATTTGGATTTAAAGGAAAATAATATATAGAAGAAGGAAAATGAAGATAATTTTTTATTGGAAAAATAAAATATTTTTAAAAAAGAATAATTTGTATATGATATATTTACTATTATGCCCATATAGTAAAATAATAATATTTATTTACACATTTTATTTTTTTATTAATGGAATTTTTTATCAACATTATATTGATGAACTTTATAAAAATATAAAACTCATTAAATTAGTCAATCCAAAATATTTTATTTTTACAAAATCAATCAACATTAATAATTTAACAAAAAGAGTGTGTATAAAACTTTCATATTTATGTGTTAAAAATTATATTAGGTTTAAAACTCAAAAGTTGACAATTATAAATTAAATTAGTTAGACCAAATATGAGGGGCCTACATGCATCTTTTTTTTTTTTTTTTTAACAACATTTAAAGTCCGGAGGGCTCCAGGGGGGGGGAGGGGAAGGGGGATTAAACTCCGCCCCACTACTTTGGATATCCGGTGTTAAACCCCACACAGAAAGGACTATCTGGTGTTAAACTCCACACGGACGGGTATACGTGGAACCATTTATTTTTCAAAGTGGGGGGAGAGGGGAGTCGAACTCCCCTCCCCAAAGTATGCAAATGCATGCCCAGCGGCTCATGCATCTTTTTCTATACATTATTGAGTCCCACAACCGTATTACCCAAGCACACCAAGTCAACGAATTTTTATATTTTTATTGTTGTATATAATTCAAAAAACAAATTGTACTATGTTTATGTTTATTTATTTATAGTCACATGTGAGCCACACAAAAATTGTAGAAGAGTCCACAACCATCCAGGTGTGAGCTGCAATATCACCATTCCAGTATCTAAAAAATAAGCAAAATTGAACCACTTTCAAAGGACAAAATCCAGCAGTAGCAGCGGTAGTAACAAAAACTGCAAGGAAGGGTCACTTAAACCTTAACAAAAGCCGAAGTAGAGCACAATGTCCTCAATTTGATGACTTCTTCAACCTTCAGAAATGGCTGCCTATGTTGCCACGACGCTAATCCTACAACATATGAAGTTATATATGAAGATGATCGATAATACCCAATTACAATTTCATAACGATACTGTAGGTGGAGAAGGTTCAGCGCGCGCCCAAGTGTCCGACGACTACAGCACTATGCAGACTCAGGGCCCACTAGGAATACTACTTTGGGCCTTGATAGGCTTAGGTCGGAGAATGGAGTCGCCACCCAGGTGAAATCCGGGAACACTCTTACGGCAACTAGATCCCACGGAGGGAGCCTAGCAGTCGTCCTCAGAGATTGGGTCCGAAAACTGGGTATGGGCTTTTGAATGACCCACCCGACCTTGCGATTGGCCTCCGTCTGTGTTTTATGTTTTATTATTTTTAATTATTTAATTATCTTTTTAATTACATGCAAATGGGTCTCAATCAAATTTCAAATTTTAATTTTAGCCCAAATTATTAATTAGTCCATTTAAATGCAATTTTGGGGCCTTGATCTATACATTCATTCATCCACACTATTCAACATAAATAATTAACAGATAATCAAAATAATATAAAAACACATACAAAGAAAGGGAGGGAAGAGAAAAGAGTTACAACCCATTTCATGCAAATAAAATAAAAAATAAATAAAATACAATTTAAATGTACTAAAGCCTAAAATTAATAAAAATACTTTACAATATTAAATAACCTAATTATATCAACCATAAATAATTAATTAACAAATCCCTAGTTAATCAAACCATCATCAATTAACAATAAATAATAAACTCCGTCCCAGTACTTTGGATATCCGGTGTTAAGCCCCACACAGAAAGGACTATCCGGTATTAAACCCCACATGGACAGATATATGTGGAACCACTTATTTTTCAAAGTGGGGGGAGAGGGGAGTCGAACTCCCCTCCCCAAAGCATGCAAATGCATGCCCAGCGACTCATGCATCTTTTTCTATACATTATTGAGTCCCACAACCGTATTACCCAAGCACACCAAGTCAACGAATTTTTATATTTTTATTGTTGTATATAATTCAAAAAACAATTATACTATATTTATGTTTATTTATATATGGTCACATGTGAGCCACACAGAAATTATAGAAGAGTCCACAACCATCCAGGTGTGAGCTGCAATATCACCATTCCAGTGTCTAAAAAATAAGCAAAATTGAACCACTTTCAAAGGACAAAATCCAGTAGTGGCAGTGGCAGCAACAAAAACTGCAAGGAAGGGTCACTACAACCTTAACAAAAGCCGAAGTAGAGCATAATGTCCTCAATTTGACGACTTCTTCAACCTCCAAAAATGGCTGCCTATGTTGCCACTACTCTAATCCTATAACATATGAAGTTATATATGAAGATAATCGATAATACCCAATTACAATTTCATAACGATACTATAGGTGGTGGGGTTCAACGCGTGCCCAAGTGTCTGGTGACTACGGCACTGTGCAAGCTCAGGGCCCACTAGGAATACTACTTTAGGCCTTGATAGGCTTAGGTCAGAGAATGGAGTCGCCACCCGGGTGAAATCCGGGAACACTCTTACGGCAACTAGATCCCACGGAGGGAGCTCAGCAGTCGTCCTCAGAGATTAGGTCCGAAAACTGGGTATGGGCTTTTGAATGACCCACCCGACCTTGCGATCGGTCTCTGTCTGTGTTTTATGTTTTATTATTTTTAATTATTTAAGTATCCTTTTAATTATATGCAAATGGGCCTCAATCAAATTTCAAATTTTAATTTTAGCCCAAATTATTAATTAGTCTATTTAAATACAATTTTGGGGCCTTGATCCATACATCCATTCATCCACACCATTCAACATAAATAATTAGCAGATAATCAAAATAATATAAAAATACATGCAAAGAAAGGGAGGGAGGAGAAAAGAGTTACAACCCATTTCATGAAAATAAAATAAAAAATAAATAAAACACAATTTAAATGTACTAAAACCTAAAATTAATAAAAATGCTTTACAATATTAAATAACCTAATTATATCAACCATAAATAATTAATTAATAAATCCCTAGTTAATCAAACCATCATCAATTAACAATAAATAATAAACAAAGATAAAAATATTGCATATAAAGAACAGGCTAAAAATAAAAATAACAACTAAAATAAAAGAATAATAAAATAAATCAAATAAATAAATAAGAACAAATAAAAATAAGAATGCCAATTGAAAATAAAAAAAAACAAATAAAATAATAAGAATTAAAATGAATAAACAACTAACAACATTAAAAACTAGAAAAAAACTAATAAAAAACTAAATAAAAAAATACGTGGTTGTTGGTTGATAGCAATAGTGCCATCAACCAACCAAAAAAAAAAAATTTCATGGCAACAGTGCAGGGCACTGTTGCCGATTTCAAAAAAATAAAAATAAAAAAATAAAACTTTTGTTAACAACAAAAAGGACGGCAACAGTGCATATGGCACTGTTGCCGTCAAATGTAAAATATTATAATTTTTTTTATAACAATAAAAAAATAAAATAAAAGAAATCTAAATTAATTAATTTAAAAAATAAATCCAATCATAATTCACATAATCATGTAATCATGCTTTAAAATAGAATTTGAACCAAATAATCAAGGAAAAAAATATAAAAAGAAGAGAATACTTGTTGTGAAAGTAGATAGCTCTCAAAAGCTCCTTTAGCAGACTGCAATAGTGAGTCCCCCAGTGTAAGGCCAAGTACTTCTTTTTTTTTTCTACGTTCTTTTTTTTATTCTTTTCCAGAAGATTTTTTTTTACCTTTTTTTTTTCTAGAGTATTCTCTCTAGCCTCCCTCCTAGGTTTTTTTTTTCCTCCTCCCCCTCCTAGGGTTTTTCTCCTTCTATTAGGGTTTTTTTTTCTTTTTTAGTGGGCTTCTTTTTGGTCTTGGTCTGGTGGGTCTGATGGATATTAGTTCAATTAGGTTGTAGGCTATCTGGGCTTGATTCTCTCTTCAGAAAGGGCTAGTCCTTTAAACCTTACACTGTTGGACCTGTCATGACTCAAAATGGGCACATGACCGGCACGTGAGATATGGAAGACTAAGCCTCCATATCTAACGTAAGCCTAAAAGAATAATTAGAATCACATCACACAAATATATATATATATACATAAAAATTGTCATCATTTAATTAAATTAAAATTAAAATATTCATTTGACAATAATTTTATAAAAATAATAATTAACACTCAAATCCATATTTAAAGTTAATAAGAAATATACGGGTCATTACAGGACCTATTTTCTTGGGCTTTCATCATTAGGCTTTTGTCTCGTAGGCTGGGTCAGACCATGTGTCCACAGTTTGCCCCATTGGTTTTTGAAAAACCGTTAAAGTGTAAATTTTAAAATCAATTTTTTAAAAAACAACATACATGAAACAAAATAAAAGGATATCTTTGAATCCGGAGATTCGATTTATGAATCCTGAGATTCGATTTTTGAACCTTGAGGTTCGATTTTGAATCCGGAGATTCAATTTTTGAACTTTGAGGTTCGATTTTAAATCCTGAGATTCGATTTTTGAACCCTGAGGTTCGACTTGGTGAATCCGGAGATTCAATTTTTGAACCCTGAGGTTCGATTTTGAATCCTGAAATTCAATTTTTGAACCCTGAGGTTTGACTTGGTGAATCCGGAGATTCAATTTTTTGAACCTTAAGGTTCGATTTTGAATCTTGAGATTCAATTTTTGAACCCTGAGGTTCAACTTGTGAATCCGGAGATTCAATTTTTAAATCTTGAGGTTCGATTTTGAATCCTGAGATTTGATTTTTGAACCTTGACGTTCGACTTATGAATTCGGAGATTCAATTTTTGAACCCTGAGGTTCAATTTTGAATCCTGAGATTCAATTTTTGAACCCTGAGGTTCAACTTAGTTTTTAAACCCTGATGTTTAATTTTGAATTCGGAGATTCAATTTTTGAACCCTAAGGTTCGACTTAGTAAATTCGAAGATTCGATTTTTGAACCCTGAGGTTCGATTTTGAATCCTTAGATTTGATTTTTGAACCTTGAGGTTCGACTTAGTGAATCCGGAGATTCGATTTTTGAACCTTGAGGTTCGATTTTGAATTCTGAAATTCAATTTTTGAACCTTGAGGTTTGACTTGGTGAATCCGGAGATTCAATTTTTTGAACCTCGAGGTTCGATTTTGAATCTTGATATTCAATTTTTGAACCCTGAGGTTCGACTTGTGAATCCGGAGATTCAATTTTTAAATCCTGAGGTTCGATTTTGAATCCTGAGATTTGATTTTTGAACCTTTAGGTTCGACTTATGAATTCGGAGATTCAATTTTTGAACCCTGAGGTTTGATTTTGAATCCTGAGATTCAATTTTTGAACCCTGAGGTTCAACTTAGTTTTTAAACCCTAATGTTTGATTTTGAATCCGGAGATTCGATTTTTGAACCCTGAGGTTCGACTTAGTGAATCCGAAGATTCAATTTTTGAACCTTGAGGTTCGATTTTGAATCCTTAGATTTGATTTTTGAACCTTGAGGTTCGACTTAGTGAATCAGGAGATTCAATTTTTGAACTCTGAGGTTCGATTTTGAATCCTGAGATTCAATTTTTGAACCCTGAGGTTCGATTTTGAATCTTGAGATTCTATTTTTGAACCCTGAGATTCAACTTGTGAATCCGAAGATTTGATTTTACGCACCATCATCCTCGGGGTACAACCCGAGAGGTATGGTTTTGTCACCGTCCAACCTTGATGTCCGAACCAAGAGGCTTTAAGAAGAGGAAAATGCCTTATCACCACCATCGGTGTCAGGCAAAAATGAATGAAAATAATTGAGTTGAGCCATATAGTCACTTCGGGCATCAGGCGAAAATGAATGAAAAGAGCCGTATAGCCACTTCGAGCATCAGACAAAAAGTATTTTTCAAACCACAACTGGGCTGATGCATGTATGACTGAAATATTTATAAACTTATGAAAATAATTTTAATAAACACAACTTCGTGTGATGAATGTATACATGAGATTCAAAAGCAAGTTTTGCAAGACAAGTGACTAGTCAAATGTCTCTTTCATTTAGAGCTTATCTTAAAAAATTGGTTTCCTCTTCTATTATAAAATCCAAATATGAGAATTGAGTCTATCACAGACTACCAGTGAGACTAGTATTATTGGAAACAAAACCCGAGACCCTTCATAATTAGAACAGAATGATGACACAACAAATGCTTTTTAGCTTTATTACAGTCTAAGAGTGTTCGGCTATTGCAGGACTATAACGATCATAATCAATGTGAAAGAAATCTTTTATTTGCACCCCAGTAAAATTCTGCCACACTTGATTGCCCTTTAGCTTGAAATTGTAACTATTTTTATTTTTGTATTCTCTCTTTTGCCTAGGCCGCTCTCTTTATGAGAGTTTTCGAACCTAGCTGGGTTTTTTCTTTTTCTTTATTATTATTATTTTTCTTTATTTTCCCTATTTTGCCTAGATTGCTCTCTTTCTGAGAGTTTTTGATCTAGCTGGGTGGTTGTAAAATTACTGCATGTGATTAACCATTATCGGTCGGCCTGACTGTCTGATATCTATGCTGCTGCAATATGCTCGTTACTTACTGCTGACTTGATACTTATGTGACTGACTGTTTGATGTATGTGTTGCCGACTTCCTAATGTTTATGTCACCACTTTGGCTACTGATCATATGAATTTGTTGCTGACTCATAAAAGTCCATGCCTGACACTTCGTGTGCTGATTTCAAGTCAACCATGTGCATTTTATATGATTACTCATTCGTTACAACTGCGCACACTATATTATGCTTGTTATTGACCAGCCTCTTACAGGTTTTCTAGTCAACCATTTTTTTCAGTTCATAAGGATATCAGAAGGTTGGTGAAGATGGATGATAGAAGGGAATTTCGATTTTGGTTGTGGATGAGAAATTTTCAATGGCTGCACAGGAATTGAATTTCTCAAAGATAGGTGGCATTCAAGATCTTTCCTTTCTTTATTTCTCCTTCTTCCTTTTCTTTCTTTTTCTTTTCATTTCATTTCTTTTTCCTTTTTTTTTCTTTCTTTTCATGATTTATTATTATTATTTTTATTTTGAGGAGGGTCGATACAAAGGAGAAGCGAAAGATTTGATGCCCAAAGAGAAACTCAAAGTCGATCTTGACATTTAGCCATTTTTGTTCAGTGAGATTTTTTTTTCTTTTCCTTTTTTTATCTCTCTCTCATTCAAGCATAATATAGTGTGCACAGTTGTAAAAAACTTGTATTTACATAAATCAAACAATCAAATATTTATTAACACAAAAGCAAAAACTTGCATCAAAATATTATTTTGATTTATTATAGCCATAAAAGATAACTACAGTCATTCATCAATATCCAGCTTTATGTCACCCTCAATTTGCATACTAAAGCGGTATAATTCCCCAAAATTCCTAATGCCCATATTCTTCAGCTTATCAGCGATGGGTGGAATGCAAGCTTCTATAGCTATAAGTAGTTGATCTGATTCTACAGGTTTATGCCTCATTAGAGCCAACTTTCCTCTCCATCTATTCAGGAAGCTTGTGAAGGATTCATTAGGCTCCTGCCTTATATTCTGCAATTCTTTGAGAGAGACTTCAAATTGAAAATTCAACCCATATTGCTTGACAAAGGCTGAATAAAGCTCCTTCCAGCTCTGTTGAACATGTGCATCCAATGTGTAGTACCACTTAACAGTAGCTCCTGTTAAGGACAATGGAATTTGCTTGATAATTTATACCTTGGTCAGACCAGTGAGCTTCATGAAAGGTGATATACTGTCAAAGGTGTAGGTGAGGGTCATCTGTCCCATCATACTTCTTGATGTTAGGAAACTTGTATTTTGGGGGCAGTGATTCTTTATCGTCCAGATCCAGGTCGGGAAAATCATGGTTGGGCCTAAGCTTATTTATCATAGCTTGCATCTAATCCATCTATTTTCTCATATCTTTCTTCCATTCGGGTTTAGCTGAATTCTCTGCTACTTTCTATTTTCCTTTGAGCGGTTCACCGACTATAGTTCTGGTTTTAGAGTCCTCCTTCTCCATAAGCCTCTTTCCAAACATCTCAGTACACCTCTTTGCACATTTGTCTCACATCATACATGAACTCCCTTAGAATTTCTTGCTTGAGGGATTCTATATCAAAGTTGGAGAGTCCCGACATTCTATTCCTCTTATAGTGTGGTCTCAATTGACTAGTTGGATTTTTAATATTAGCAGACCAAATCTCTCTTAACTTACTTCTAAATAGAAGAGACTTTTGACTGTAAAACATACATTTTAAACAGAAAATGAGTGGCATGTATGTATGAAATGCAAATGATTTTTTTTTGAAGATTTTTTGAAAAGAGTTTAGAAAATAAATACATAAATAACAAACACATAAGTCTCAATAACGAAGCCTTCTAACCTTATTCCTCCCGCACACATGTTCAAGGTGAGTCTCTTACCCTAGGATTTTTAGTCTGGGTTTTAATTATCAACAGGGGATAATAAAACCGATGTATATATATAAGCTCTCGAGACGGAATAAAGAAGTAGTATATCTCTTCTATAAAACTAAAGTTCAACATAATGGGCTATGGTAGAAGGACAAAAGCCCAATCTAAAATAGTTCATCATTATTGGACTTGGGCTTTATGAATGAGACTACTATATGGGTTCAAAACACATGCATTTAGGGAAATCTTAAGGATACTAAGACATTACATGGGCTGAGTCTTGGGTAAAGTCGAAGGCTTCCACAGTCTATTATATACTTTTTATGTTTCCCTACTCAAGGGTCCAAGCGACGTACTCATTTGTACTGCATTGTGAGTGACAATAGTTATATACTCCACCATTAGGTTTGAGTTAAACACAGACAGTAAAGCAACAACCATTGTCGGTTTATTCGGGACTGTGTGCATAGTATGTGAATGGTGTAGTGAATACAAATGCAGAAAGAATAATTAAATAATTAAATAATTAAAAATAATAAAATATAAAATACTGGAATCAGTTTCTCTATCCCCAGTGGAGTCGCCACTGTAGGTGGTGGGGTTCAGCGCGCGCCCAAGTATCCAGCGACCACGACACTGTGCAGGCTCAGAGTCCACTAGGAATACAACTTTGGGCCTTGATAGACTTAGGTTGGAGAATGGAGTCGCCATCCAGGTAAAATTCGGGAATACTTTTATAGCAACTGGATCCCACGGAGGGAGCCCAGCAGTCGTCCTCAGAGATTGGGTCCGGAAACTGGGTATGGGCTTTTGAATGGCCCACCCGACCTTGCGATCGGCCTCCGTTTGTGTTTTATATTTTATTATTTTTAATTATTTAATTATCCTTTTAATTATATGCAAATGGGCCTCAATCAAATTTTAAATTTTAATTTTAGCTCAAATTATTAATTAGTCCATTTAAATGTAATTTTGGGGCCTTGATCCATACATTCATTCATCCACACCATTCAACATAAATAATTAACAGATAATCAAAATAATATAAAAATACATACAAAGAAAGGGAGGGAGGAGAAAAGAGTTACAACCCATTTCATGTAAATAAAATAGAAAATAAATAAAATACAATTTAAATATACTACAGCCTAAAATTAATAAAAATGCTTTACAATATTAAATAACCCAATTATATCAATCATAATTAATTAATTAATAAATCCCTAGTTAATCAAACCATCATCAATTAACAATAAATAATAAACAAAGATAAAAATATTGCATATAAAGAACAGGCCAAAAATAAAAATAACAACTAAAATAAAAGAACAATAAAATAAATCAAACAAACAAATAAAAATAAGAATGCCAATTGAAAATAAAAAAATAAAAATAAAATAATAAGAATTAAAATGAGTAAACAACTAACAAAATTAAAAACTAGGAAAAAACTAATAAAAAACTAAATAAAAAAATAAGTGGTTGTTGGTTGATGGCAATAGTGCCATCAACCAACCAAAAAAAAAAATTAAAGTTCACGGCAACAGTGCATGGCATTGTTGCTGATTTCAAAAAAAAAAATTAAAAAAATAAAACTTTTGTTAACAACAAAAAGGACAGCAACAGTGCATGTGGCACTGTTGCCGTCAAATGTAAAATATTATAGTTTTTTTTATAACAATAAAAAAAATCTAAATTAATTAATTAAAAAAATAAATCCAATGATAATTCACATAATCATGTAATCATGCTTTAAAATAGAATTTGAACCAAATAATCAAGGAAAAAAAATACAAAAAGAAGAGAATACTTATTGTGAAAGTAGATAGCCCTTAGAAGCTCCTTTAGCAGACTGTAATGGTGAGTCCCCCAGTGTAAGGCCAAGTCCTTTTCTTTTTTTTCTACGTTCTTTTTTTTGATTCTTTTCCAGAAGATTTTTTTTTTGCCTTTTTTTTTTTCTAGGGTTTTCTCTCTAGCCTCCCCCCTAGGTTTTTTTTTTCCTCCTCCCCCTCCTATGGTTTTTCTTCTTTTTTATAGAGGTTTCTCTCCTTCTATTAGGGTTTTTTTTCTTTTTTAGTGGGCTTCTTTTTAGTCTTGATCTGGTGGGTCTGATGGATATTGGTTCAATTAGGTTGTATGCTATCTAGGCTTAATTCTCTCTTCATAAAGGGCTAGTCCTTTAAACCTTACACTGTTGGACCTATTTTCTTGGGCTTTCATCACTGAGCTCTTGCCTCTTGGGCTGGATCAGACCATGTGTCTACAGATACATAATATAATATTTAATTAAGACATACTAATAACATTTTAATTATAAATACCTTCAATTATTAAACTTTTTTCCCATATCAGATGTTGCCCATACTCCTCATCAACCATTCCAAACGTCTAGCTCGGGGGAGACTAAAGAAAGCTCTTATTGCTGATGGATTATTTGACAAATAACAATAAGCATTCATCACAAGATCTGGATGAATTCCTATTAATTCCAACTCTGAGTAAATCTCTTCTTCCTTGTAGTAATGAGGTCGACCACTTTCAAGGATAGTTAGAGATTGTTCAACAATAACATTTCCTCTTTCCAATACTTCTGAAACACGCTTAATTCCACAATTCATTTTTTAATATTGAGTTTCCAACATTTCCATCATGGTTGCCTTGCATTTGGAACTTTTAGAAGATATTGTGCCTTGTGAATTTATTGAAGGTGTTGGCATTGGACTAAAAGCATTACCATTACCTTCATCATTTTGCATGTCATATGACCAATTTTCTTCACTATTGACATCAACAAACTATCATATGATTCATTCAAGTTAATTTCTGATGAATTTTTTTCTTTCTGCCAATGTTTGACCTTTTCCCTTGCACTTTCTACATATTGACCAGTCGCCCTTTGCTCACTATAAAGCTCATATAGTTTATCATAATTACGAATTGGTGTATGCATCCACTTACGAGTTTGTGGTTTTGCCTAAATACAAAATTAAATAAAATTTTCAAACATTATTTGTTAATTAATAAAAATCAAATTGCATTAATTATAAAGAAAATAGTTACCTCAATTAAATGCTCCCAAACTTCATTCTCTGCCTCAAACATCTTAGTTGTAGAATTCCAAGAAAATCCACTGAGACCATCAAATAAATCTTTGCATTCTCCAAATATTCTTTTCAAAGTCTTCATCCTATTTTTAATATTTGGTCCAAATGCATTTCTCAGTAATGACAACGTGTTGTCAAATGCTCTACGACTCCAAGTTCCATCTAGTCTGTTTCTTTTATGGTCTTCATCTAACATAGCATCTATTAACACATCATCCATTTGAGGTGTCCACATCACATTGTCTCTTCCAGAACTATTGCCCTTTGCATTACCAACTTTTTGTCTCTTCGGCATTTTTTTGCTGTAAAACATAATATTATTTATTTGAACAAAGTCAGATATATGTGTTTATAATAAAAGAGAAAAAAATTATTAAACATTTGGACGATCATAAAATATTTTAAATCAAATTCAAGACCAAAAGGAAACCATGCAAGTTGACAACTAAGACCTCAATACTTGTGAAAAAGAAAATTTTGAAGCAATTTATGCCCGCATGCATGCACATGTATAAACTGCTTGAATCAGATTGCAAGATCCACTAGCTCAAAACTATCCAAACATTAAACTACTTTGACTGTTTTGTACAAAAATTCCAAGTCCAACATTATGAAGATAAGGACAACTCCAGATAAATAAAAGGAGGTATATATATCCCAACAACTATCCATACTATACTGTCAACTATAGTTAAACACACCATCACAAAACTTAATAAAAAATATATAAAATTAGAATACAAATATTAAATGTTTCAACTTCTCAAAGTTCATTTAATTTAGCATAATGTCCTCAATCATCTTAAATAGGTGACTATAAGCTAGCTCAATAGTCAATCCATATCTCTCTTGTAATATTGTCTCTTAACATTGCTCTTACCCTAGAGTCAATGTCATTATATATTCTATCACTAACTATAGTAGCACTATCATTTGCTTAAAGAAGTTCTGCATTAACTTCATCAATTAAATCTTCATCAGGATCAACACCCATTAAAAAATTATATAGTATGAAACATGCGAGTATTATTTCAGTCATTGTTTAAAGTGGATAATGGGGTTCAATCCCGCTGGCTATAATTGGAAATCTTTTCTTTAGAACTCCAAAAGCTCTCTCAATGACATTTCGAAGGGAAGAATGCCTATGATTGAATAATTCTTTTCCATTCCCAGGTGGACGTCTTGAGTACTCTTTCAGGTGATAATGAACACCTCTATATAGTGCAAGTAACCCACTCCATAATGGGAACCCAATGTCCACTAGATAAAATTTTCCTATTATAAAGATAAATCAATTAAAGCATGTTGTTTAGCTTTTTTAGAAATAAAATTTGTTACTTTAATTTCACTTACCTTGAGGAATGATGAGTTTATCATCTCTAATTAATGCATTTTTAAGAATTCTTGAGTCTGATACAGATCCCTCCCAACCAGGCAATACATAAGTAAATTTCATGTCAAAAGAACATGCTGCTAATACATTTTGGGTTGGCCACTCTTTTCTCCCTCGAAATCTAGAAGCATCCTCTCGTGGTACTTTCACATGAATGTGTGCAATCAATAGCACCAATATAGTCATGTAGGTAAAATTACATTCACCTCAAATTATAGCATGTCATATGTGTGTATGTGTGTGTGTGTATATAAATTGTAATTTTTAATATTTGTGTAAATTTATAAGCCTTACCTTGAAATAAGGATAAAATCTACTATTATTGAATATTTCAAAAGGAACTTCAGCTCCAGAAGGTTGGTGTAGCAATTCACCTTCTAATGTGATGACAACTCGTAATACATTATGAAAGTGGGGACTAACTATCTCACCCGAGCGTTGGAAAAAAAATCTCATTGCTCGATTCTTAAAATTATGGCCTAATATCTGCAAAAATTTTGCAACTTGTTCTTCTATTGTTGTAAATTTATAATCTTTCAATATACCAGTCCCTCTCAATCTTTGACATAATAATGTGAAAGCATAAGAACTCATACGTATAATATTTCAGCAATCCGTTTCATTATGAATAAGTTGAGTTATTAACTTTTATCTAAGTGCTTGTCTTTCAACATTATTACTCGGGGACTTATTAAAAATCAAACATTGAATGTCCAATATATGTAACATATGCACACTATAACAAAGTAATTGCACAACTGCATGAACACGTTGACGTTGCAAATTATTCATAATATTTTTCCATGCAATTTCAAACTCTTGCATAGAACTTGAAGTATCCACTAACATGTCATCATAAGTATTCTCCAAGTTTGCTTGTAAGTTTTCTCTGTTATCTTCCCTATCCATCTTCAATAAAACAATTATTCAATTATTGATGAAATATATATAAAAAAATTTCATTCAAAATATAATGCTGCATAATAAATTTTTTTAAAATAAATAAATAACTATATATATATACTCTCATGGGTATTGGTATTATTGTAACATTATGATTATATTAGCTACTTTCTTTCATTGGTTAATTTGTCACTACCTACTTTTAATTAATTAGCTAGAAAACAAATCAATGCTCAAAAACAAACAAACACTTATTATGCCATGTCCTCTTAATCTATGCCATTAATTAAATTCATTTGCTAATTATTGGTTAAAGAGGGTTACGAATGATTTGTGTATATATATAATATATATAGATTTGGCTGGTAACATGGGTCATCTCAAATCAAAAATTGAGTAAAAAACTAACCTAAAGCAAAGCAGGAATTGACTATATATCTAATAACCACAACGTTTTCAAATTATGAATTTTACTGTACTTGTAGCTAGTCTTCATATGTACACTAATTGTGTATAAATCATAAAATTTTCTACTGTCGACTCAAGTAATCATGCGTGTTTTTGTCTTTCATCTCATATAACTTAAACATGTCAAGGAGTACTAAATAAAAGCTTATTGGGTCGGATGCTAAATTGAAGCTGAAACTATTAAAAATTTCAATTTTCAATAAACTGAGGAAAAATTATAATAAACTATATACATTGTAGTTTTCAATTTGATTTGAATAAAATCAAATCTCTCTCCATTCCCTTTCCTTCTATATAATTATAAACACAGCTGCTCCTCTCTTATTCTATACAAAACCCATCTTTTTTTCTCTTTTTCACAACTCAAAATTACTACCTAATCACACTTCAGCTTCTGCTGTAGTATTCCAAGCATATCATGTATGTGGCGATGATTATTAATTTGTAAATACCTTTTTCTTGTCTAATTTTAGAAAGCTAAATTACATTTAAAACTAAAATTAAAAAAAATGCAGTAAAAAAAGAAAGAAGAAATGCAAATATAAAATAAAGAAACTATAATCAATCAATGAAATAAAAGTGTACTTTTGTATTCTGCAAATAGGTCGAGCTAAATTTGATGAACACTCATGAGATTGACTATGTAAATAGGTCGATCTAGATTTAATGAACACTCAGGAAAAGAACGGCTAGGTTAGAGTTATTCGCTGAAAAAGATTGAGAATTATGGGGTATACGGTAGTCAAAGAGAAATAGTAAAATAAGGGTAAGAATGTAAAATAAGATGCACAGGATAATTTTTCTCCCTTTTTTTTTCAATTTTCTCTCCAAATTAGAGAGACAAAATAGGGAGAAAAATAAAACTCACTTTCCATCCTCTCCCTATTTTCCTCACCTATTCCAAATAAGGTAAAGTGAAATTCCTCCTTTATTTTCCTCACTTATTTTCTATCCTCCCTACTTTCTTTCCATTCTAAACATACCCTTAGGGTTCCAAGGTTATGGACGGTGGATACTGATGTGTATTTATTGGGATTTTAGGACAAGATATTCGAAGCTTCGACATCGTACTATGGTGTTGATGGATAGTGGCGACGATAGTGGTTGTGGGCAATAATGTTTTAAGTACACGGTGGTGATGGGTTGTGGATGAGAGAAGAAAAAGAAAGATCAGAGCAATTTTTTTACCACTTAATATCGTCAGTTTATGTTGTTATTAAAAGGGCTAAAATCACAGTAAAAATATAATTTTCTGCTTAAATGGTCTAAAAAAATGAAAGGAGCTTATGTACTCCTCGGTATAAATATTAAGGGCATAAATGCACCTTTTCCCTTTATTTAACAAAAAGTTAAATAAGTAATAAGTATCATTTTTTGTTATCCAAGTGTAGATTCTTTTATTACATGTATATAAGTTTTTTCAAAATGATATTCAATTGGGTTATTTAGTTTTGTTTTATTAGATACTGCTTTTTTAATTTTAGTTAAGTTTTAAATTGGGTCACTGTACGTGGTTGTAGGGTCTACATTAGTAACGCTAGTAGGAAGCTCGTTAGATGCCATATTAGAGATTTAAAATTTAATTTTGATCAAAATTAATTTTAATTATAATTGCTACTAATTTGGAAAGCTATGTGTTGGTGCAATTTTTGTTAGATTAGGTTTGAGCGTGCCAGGAGAGACTAATTTTTCAAATGAATTCTTACTTTTTCAAATGGATTGTGGGTTCCTAAGTACCTTTACTATAATTTGCTTGAGTTCTAATGTATTTTGGAATTTGTAGCAGTAGTAAATGATGAACAGTAAAATAACAAATTGTAGAAAACAATATTTCTATTGGGAGTAATGTTTAATAAGCTTGGAGAAACGATAAACATGAATTAAAATTTAGCACAAGAAAAACATGACTGCTAAGGAAAATATAAAAATTGCTAAAAGCTATAGAAAATGACTATTAACTTGACTTGAGCTAATGATTTTGACAGTTGATAACTTTTGGATTGATTGATTGATTGATGATTGTTGATTATGTGTGTTCCTTCCCCTTTTATAATCCATTAACTTCGTACAGAAGTTCAGGCTCCTTCAATTTTTCAATAATTTCCCCCCATAAATTTTTTAACCTCTATGTCTTTTTGAGCTACAGCCAACAGTCCCTCCATTAACTGTTCTAAAATTTTCTTCCTTCTTTACCAAGTCTTCAATTTTAGAGAAAATTCTAAATAATCCATGCATATTCATCAGCTTAATTCTTGATTTCTCCAATAACTTCTAGAAAATTCACGTGCTCTTTAGCTCTTTGGCTTGTAAGTTTTAATTCTCCTAAGCTCTTCCTGTAACATGAATCTTTTCCCCCAAGCACAAAATCTATAAATTTTATGAGTTGGGTTTTTTATGCATTAATGGGTCAAAAATTTATATTTGAGCTTAAATAATACCTCCCATATATAATTAGCTGGGGCTCAAGTCCATAACTAATTATATGGGTATACAGAGCCAATTATCTTCTTCTTTACCTTTAAATCCATAACTTAAAACCCTTTAATTTTTCCCCTGCAAACTATTAAGTTCAAAATTCTAATCCTAGGGAATTAATATTTCTTCCTGTTCTAGTGATTCCTTTTTGGCATTTTCCTAAGGAGATTTCGAGTTTAATAAGGAAACTACTATCCAAAACCCTAAAAACCTTCCTTCTTCTATTTTTAATTTTTAACAAAACTCCTCCTTCCTTTAAAATTTAAAACCTTATTTACTTTCCCTTTCTTCTTCTTCCTTCTCTTCTTTACCATCACCACTACAATTCAAGTTACCTCCGAGGCTGCCATTACCATTGCCAATGCACCCGAACCACTACTGCCGTTCACATCACCTACAAGGAAGAAGAAGATCAAGCCATTTATGTCGTGCAAGGAAAGGAGACCATCACTGCCATTCCTTTTCTCTGTCGATGTTACTATTTTTTCAGCCGCTATTAATGTCGCTCGAGGGAGAAGACTCGATGAAGCTTCTCTTGCCGCCAATCGTATCGCCTATGGAAGAAGCCGACGTCACCACTATTGCCAGAAGGAGGAGAGATGCTGCTTTGGTCACCGACAACGATGCTGCTGCCAGAAGGAGGAGAAGCCATCGTTGCCGTTATTGCGGGTGATGCAGATGTGAACTCGTCCACTGCCCTCAGTGGTTTTACTGCCTTTTCTTCTATACCAGTGCATTCTGCAACTTTACCAAGATTAATCTCAAGACATACACCTGGAGGAAACACCATTCATTAGGTAATTATTTGCTATTTTTGTGTTGCTGTGATGACTTATGATGATAAATTGAACACTGTTGTGAGCATTGCTTATGGGTAATTTTGAGTGTATCACCCTCAAGGTACCATATACACATGTTCCCAAGGTGTAACAAGCACAAGGCATAAGAAAATGTTTCAAATGCATTTATTATATACATAATTAATTTTATACAAAGTACAAAGCATTATGTAAGTATACAAAAATAACAATATAATTTCTTTATAAACTCCATACTCTCCAAAATGGTACATTCTCATGAGGATGAAGATGTCGATACCAAGCTTTCCATTAACTTACCTGAGCTCAAGACGAAGACATACCTCTAGCTCACTATCAACATGCACCACAAACTAGTCTAACTATCTGAGTCCTGAAAATCACAATTTGCAAAGGAATGAGCTTACAACTCAATAAACAATTAATATAAACAAACATATAATAC
The DNA here is from genome assembly GCA_949673435.1 of Macaranga tanarius. NCBI lineage: Eukaryota > Viridiplantae > Streptophyta > Magnoliopsida > Malpighiales > Euphorbiaceae > Macaranga > Macaranga tanarius. The sequence continues at coordinate 22,307 of CATIWO010180556.1, forward strand.
TTCTCAAGAACTAATTAATCCAATATAATGAAAACAACTAAAAGTAAACTACACAACTGATTTCTACCATAGACCGAACTGGCGAGCGCCGGACACTGGCAAGCGCCAGTGTCTACTCACATATTACCTCACTGGCGAGCATTAGACACTGGCTAGTGCTAGTGTTTGCTCGTAGACTGTCCCTTCTGTGATTCTGCAACTCTGGTGAGTGCCAGTGTCTACTGGCGAGCGTCAGTAGACTGGCAAGCGCCAGTATCTATTATAGTTAAAAGTTTCTTATTCGACACACCCATCATTCAACCTAATAGAGCATTCACAGTCATTCCGACAATTTACAAGCACAAGTCAATATCATCAAACTCAATTGTTGGTATCACAATTTTATTAAATCACACCATTTCAAACAATCTACAAATCACATTTCACACCAAATCCACATTCAGCATATTTATATATAATCATAATGCAACAATGCATGTTTATGCAAGTTAGTTATTCGACCAGAATTATCATCGCACGTTTCAGACACGAAACACACGTTTGCTTTATTCCTCACATATTTCATATTTTTCATATACAAGTGGCCATTCTTGAGACTCTCCGCCCAGCTCAGTCTCAGATCTTACACATTTACATTTCTCACATGAATGGCCACATCTGAGACTCTCTGCCCATCCCAGTCTCAGTTTCATATTCAGTGGAGGCTCTCTGCCCAGCTTAGTCTCCACTATCACACGTAAACCTCATATTTCCTCACATGAATCATAATGTATATGAATTTCACCATTCTCTCAATATATCATATATAACCATACCACATTAGGTGGCTTGTACTACATATGTGCCAGTGTTCACAATTCATCACAACACATTCTTAAACAACCATTCAATATTCTTACAACCAATATATATACATATATACATCATTCTTGCCATAGATAATGGCATACACAACCTAAACACAGTCAAATAATATAGTTGCATGAGAATCATTATATATAGGTATTATATTAATCATTACTTACCAAAAAGCTGCAACTCCTTCTCAAGGAAAAGCTCCCCTTATTGAGTAGGGTCTCCTCTACCTCTATCAACTCCTACACATAATTGTATACCAACTCCAACAATCAAACATTACAATTCACTCCAAATTCACAAAGTGCAATTAAATACTCAAAGTTTAATATGACCTAAAGATGTGCACACAAGTCCAATAACCCCCAAAATGTCTACTGAAGCTAGGGCTAAGACTCTTCTTCCAATTCCAATTAGAATTATATAATGCAGACAAGTATGGAATTAATTATAGATTTTAGAATCCATTCAGGCAAAATAGGGCACTCACTGTGAGCAGTAAAATGTCCAGCCCTAATAGGCAAGCTTAATAGCATAGTCAGTCCAAGCTCAAAACATAAAAGTTATAGAAAACTCTATGAAGTTTCTAGGGAGTCCAACCTTACTTAAATCAGAGCTCTATAGCTCAAGTTATAGTAATAACAATGGGACTGAAAAAATAGAGGAATGGGACCCAAAATTTCCAAAATCAAAACTCAAATAAATTCAATCCAAAAGCACAAATAGAACTTACCAATTAAGATCCAATTGAATAAAAGACCCTTTAATGCCTCCCATAACTATTGATTGATCACTCGAACAAGATCACAAACTTTCTAAAAATTATTCAAGAATTCACTCTCTTCTTCCTCCCAATTCTCTACACCAACATACACCAACACACATACATATACACACTCATACAAGCCACTAATCAAAAGCCTCCATTTGTACCTCTAAAGTCTCCTCCCTATTAAATGCATATTTATCACCAAAATAATAATAATAATAATAATAATAATAATAATAATAATAATCTTAATAATTATAACCAAATATCTCCACAATTACCCCCTCAACTCCTTAATGAAATGACAGAAATTCATAGTAGCCCAAAAATTTTTAATGTGATAATTAACTCTAAACTTACCTTTCAATTTAGTCTTTCTCTGCATTTATGCACATATCTAACTTAAAAGGAGGTCCACTTATGTACTATGCATAACATACAAGACATATGTCATAAATACGTATGCTAAAAGGGCGGGTGTTACATTTCTCCCTCCTTAAGAAAATTTCATCCTCAAAATTAACTATTCACCATCTTCTGGGAACAAATATGGGTATTTTTGCTTCATATGCTCTTCCACTTCCAATGTGGCTTCTTTAGGAGAATGGTGACTCCATTTCACCTTCACTATCAAAATTTCCTTATTCTTTAGCTATTTCAACTTCCAATCTAAGATCTCTACTGGTTCTTCCACATAAGTCAGCTTCTCGGAGATTTTAATTTCTAGTTCTTGTATAATGTGGCTCGGATCTGATCAGTATCGCCTTAGCATCGATATATGGAACACGTCATGAATGAAAGATAATTCTCTTGGAAGAGTCAATCTTTAAGCTAGTGGTCCAATCCTCTTAATAATTTCATAAGGCCCCATATATCTTGGACTCAGTTTCCCGTATTTGCCAAACCTCAAAATTCCCTTCCATGGTGATACTTTCAAGAAAAACTTCTCTCCAACATTATAATCCATTTCCTGATAATGTTTATCCGCATAACGTTTTTGGTGATCTTGGGCCACTTTTAAGCATTTCTTGATCACTTAAACTTTTTCTACAGTTTCTTGTATCAAGTTCAGTCCTTCAATTTGTCTCAAGCCTTTAACATCCCAACAAATTAGACTTCAACATTTTCTCCCATACAAAGCTTTATATGGTGCCATTCCAATGCTAGAATGAAAACCATTATTGTAGGTGAATTTTAGCAATGGCAAATGATTGACTTTGAACTCCGTAGTATAAGCGATCATCATATCTTCTAGAGTCTGAATCGTTCTCTCTGATTGTCCATCCATTTGAGGATGAAAAGCTATGCTGAAATGCAATTTAGTTCCTAATGCTCCTTGTAAGCTTCCCTAAAAATGTGATATAAATCTCGGATCTCTATCCGACATGATTGACAATGGCACTCCATGCAATCTCACTATCTCCGACACATACAAAGCCACTCACATATCTAAAGAATCCAGCTGTTGTATTGGCAGAAAGTCTGTGGATTTGGTGAGTCTAGCAACTATTACCCAAACCGCATCATGTCTCCAAAAAGTTCGAGACAACCCAATCATAAAATCCACTATTATTCTCTCCCATTTCCATTCTGGTATCTTCAAAAATTTTAACTTTTCCACAAGGGCATGATGTTCCGCTTTTACTTGTTGACATGTTAAGCACTTTGCCACATATTCTGCCATAACTTTCTTCATTATTGGCCACCAATAGAAAGGCTTAAAATCTTGATACATCTTAGTACTTCTAGAGTGCATTGCATAAGGAGCGGTATGTGCTTCATTTATAATTTACCTTCTTAACTCTCTGACTTTTGGAACACATAAACGCTTACCAATTACCAATATGCCATCTTCTCTAATTACAAACTGAGTATTAATTCCTGCTTCCACTTTTTCTTTTATTCTTTTCAAGTATACATCTTCTATTTGAGCATCTTTAATTTGATCCACCAATGATAATTTGAATCGCAAGGTAGCCAATAGGTGATTTTCTCCGACATCCAGACTAATATTCATTGCTCGTAATGCCATAAGATTCTTCCTTTCATGGCAAATTATTCCAGCCATAATTTCTACTATTTTGTGACTTAAGGCATCAGCTACTACATTTGCCTTTTTCGAATGGAACTTATATGTGTAATCATAGTCTTTCAATAGCTCCATCCACCTTCATTGCCTCAAATTCAACTCTTTCTGCATGGAGATGTATTTCAAACTCTTGTGATCCGTGAAAATGGAAAAGGTCTCTCCATATAGATAGTGTCTCCAAATATTCAACGCATGAACAATAGCGGCTAGTTCCTAATCATGGGTAGGGTAATTAGCTTCATGGATTCGCAATTGCCTTGAAGCATGTGCGATCACCTTCCCATTTTGCATAAAAACACATCCTAGACGTTATCCCGAAGCATCCATGTACACTACAAGTCCTCCATCTCTAGTTGGCAATGCTAGCACTAGAGTAGTAGTGAGAGCTTCCTTTAACTTCTCAAAACTCCTTTGACATGTCTCAGTCCATCAGAATTGCACATTCTTTTTCAATAAATTTATTGAAGGCCTTGTCACAATAGAAAATTTTTTCACAAATCTTCTATAATATCCGGCTGATCCTAAAAAACTCTAAATCTCTATCACATTCTTAAGTGCTTCCTATTCTATAATGGCTTTAATCTTTGATGGATCCGGTTTCACTCCTTCCTTCGAGACTATATGCCTAAGAAAAGCAAACTCTTCCATCTAAAATTCACATTTGCTAAATTTGGCATACAACTGTTGATCTCTTAATATTTGCAAAGTTGTTTGAAGATACTGTTCATGCACTTCCTTGCTTGAAGAATAGATAAGGATATTATCAATGAACACAATTACAAACTGATGTAGATACCATTGAAAAGTCTTGTTCATCAATAACATGAATGCAACAGGTGCATTTGTCAATCCGAAAGGCATAACCAAGAACTCATAATGTCTATATCTAGTTCTGAATGCCATCTTGGAAATAAAAGATTCGGCCACCCGGAGTTGCCAATATCCTGATCTAAAATATATCTTTGAAAACACTGTAGCATCTTTCAATTGATCAAGTAAATCATTGATTCTTGGCAATGGGTATTTGTTCTTCACCATGATTTTATTCAACTGTTAGTAGTCAATACACAATCGCATACTACCATCATTCTTTCTTACAAATAAAACTGGAGCTCCCCATGGTGATATGCTTAGTCTAATAAACCCCTTTTCTAACAACTCTTCTAACTACTTCTTCAGCTCTTTCAACTCAATTGGTGCCATTCTATACGGGGTAATTGATATCGGTTCCATTCCCGGAGTAGTCTCAATCTCAAAGTCGATCTCTCGATATGGAGGTAGTCCCGGTAATTCATTTAAAAATACATCGGGAAAATCTCTAACCATTGGTACCTCCTTCACTCCCAAACTAACCTTAGTTGTATCAATAATGTTGGCTAAATAAGCCTCACACCCATCTCTAATAAACTGAAATGCTGAAATCAAATAAGCAGGCACAACCTTTCTTTCGCCTACCAAAACTACCTTTAATATCTATAACTACTTCCTTAGTGTAATAATTTACCATAACATGATGTTTTGCTAACCAGTCCATACCCAAAATTATATTAAACCTATCTAGTTTAATAATCATTAAGTCTGCATATAAGGTTTCATCATCTACTAATATGGGGCATGCTCTCATAATTGAATTCACTACTACAATACCCCCAGTAGGCATAGAAACACATAAGTTATGTTCTAAGGTTTCTATAGTACCATATACTATTGATGCAAACTCATAAGATATAAAGGAACATGTAGAGCCCGGGTCTATCAAAACAAAAGCATCATGGTTAAAGATAGTGAAAATACTAGTGACCATGTCCGGAGCAGCATTATCTTCTTGCTGTATAATGGCATATATCCTTGTTTGGCCTTGAGATGGACTAGCAGATGCTACTTGAGTTGAAGTGCCAGATCCACCTCCTCCACCCCCTCGGCCTCTTCCTCGACTAGCCGTAGATATATTCTCTTCGGCACTGCTTTGAAGCATCATCTGAGATCCCTCTACACTTCTTCTTGCTAGACAGTCTCGGATGAAGTGACCATACTGACCACAATTATAATATGCACTCGGTTTAGCATTCCAGCATTCACCCGAGTGGATCCTACCACATCTGTTGCATACTGGAGTTGATGCACCACTCATTGATCTACCTTGCCATTTTTAGCCATCAAATCTCCCAAATCCTCGGCTAAATGATCCTCCACTTAATTGGTTGGATAGACTCATACTTTTTCCACTAAAGCCACCCTGTTGGAAACTAGGCCCTATAAAGGATGAACTACCACTGGTACAAGTAGGGGTAGTGAATGAGCCAGTGTTTCTCTTCTTTTTAGCTTCCACTTCATTACTTTTAATGATCATTTCCTTAGCTCACAAAGCAGTCTCTAACATTTCTCTATACGTCGGAGGTTTGGTTGCCATCTTCTCACGAATCTCCAGGTTCAATCCTTTCTCAAAAGTATTCCTTTTCAACTCATCACTGGCTACCTCATCCGATTCATACTTTGATAACCACACAAACTGTACGTTGTAATCTGCCACAGATAGCTCATTTTGCTTAAATTCTAGGAACTCAATCTTCTTCCTATCCCGGTACACTATCGGTGTATATTTCTTTGCAAACTCTCTTTAAAATTCCTACCAAGTCAGGATCATCGGCATATTCTTAATTTCTGGCATCGTCTCCCACCAATCTAGAGCATCTTGCTCAAACAGGGATATGGCATAGCTCACCTTCTTCTCGGTGGTGCATTCAAACTAGTCAAGAATTCTCTCGATGCCTCTTAGCCACTCATCAGTAACTGCGGGATCAATGGTACCCGCAAAGGCTTTCGTACCTTACTTCTTTATCTTTTCATAAACCTCATCCACTGTATTATCTATTGGTCTTTGACCCATAGTCCTCATCATCTGAACAAATTCATGCATAAAAGGATATGCAGTTGGTAGAGGGGCTTAGGGTTGAGGTTGTTCAGGTCTATGGACTGACTCTGATGAGTCTCGGGGTCAACGCGAAGTGCTTAGTGCTCATCCATCCTGTGATATACAACGTACATTAACTACATGCTTTCTAAAACTTATGCATGATATGTCATGAATGTAATATGTTTCATGTCCCAAGGGAATCTAATTCTAATTCTGATACCACTTAATGTAACACCCTTAAGGTTCCACATATACATATGATGTGTGTTAATCCGCAAGTACACAGTATCATATCAAATAGTAATAAAGATATCGTCCCACAGAGATTGTGAATTGAATAATGAAATACTAGCTATGTTCGTTTACTTAGACACCGAAATAGAGTTTAGATTCTTTAAAAACTGAAATAAAAAAAAACTAAAGGAAAATTCAAATTCAAACAAATATTAAAAGCTAGGGTTCTTATTCTCAATTGGACTATTTCAAAGGATTGATTAACTAACTAGGTTTAACTATTTCTAACTCATTTTGAAGGGATCTTAGAAACCATAGGTTTTCCTCTCAGATAAACCTATAGTTAACTGGAGATTAATTAACACTAAGTTTACGGCTCTCACCAACCTAATGCCTTTTAAATCCAATTTTAAACACAACCTTTAAGCAATATTAATCCATTTAATTATCTTTCAACTAACTAAGCAATCAATAGGTCATTTCCTAATCCTACAGAACCTATCTCTCGATTAAGCCTATAGTGTCAATTCAATCTTAGGATGATCAATCCTAAAATGACATTAAGCATAACAACAACCAATGAATTAGATCTAGCAACCTAACAAAAATCACAATAAGTACATTGGCAAATTCAGAATAAGAACCCTAGAAAGGATCTAGCTAGTCATGTTAAGAATAAGAGAAAACAAGGAAGAAATGAAAACCATTCTGATCATAATAACAATTAAATAAAAGAGTGATACAAGAAAAATCCCCCTTCCAAATGATATAAGAAAGCTTTGCTCTTCTAACTTCAAGCCAAGTATCTCCTCTACTAAGCAAAATAAAATAAAAATATATTTTGAAAAACTAGGAGAGTAGAGAACTAAAAACTCAAACTAAAAACTAGGAACTCCCCTCCATAAAAAATAGATGGTTCTAGTTAAAAGACCTAGTTTCCTAATGAAAAAAATCATTTAAACTCTCTCAAACTCTATCTAAACATAGGCTTAAAAGATGAGCTTATATCGATCCAAACTCTAGCTTAAAATCCACTTTTGATTGCTGCCACATCATCATGCACCAGTACGCAACAATTAAACATGCCCATGCATCAAAATAACTCTAAAATCTTGGAATCAGGCATGGCCGTGCACATGGGCATGTGCTCTATAACTGGCTCTTCTTTAATTTAGGCATGGGTAAGTGAATGGCATGCAACTCCACACATGGGCATGAGCATGACCATGTGCCCTGATGTAAGGATAACCTTCCAACTTTAAACTCCAGTCTTATCTTTATCTTCAAGCACTATCTTCATCTCCTCTCAAATGCATCCTACAACCAAAAACTAAACAAAAATTACCTATTTAACATAAAAGCACCTAAATTAAAATAAAATAACAAAACTAACTAAATTAACTAAAAACTAACTAAATAATGCATTTCTAAACTTAATATGCAATAAAATAGAGTGCTCAATATATGCATATTTCACACTCATCAAATTTCTCACACTTGAGCCTTTGCTTGTCCTCAAACAAAAACAAGAGAACAACCTATTTATACAAAGAATCAACATCATGAGTAGTTTTTAACTTGAGGAACCATCCTAATCTCTCATTAATACAAAGTTTAAAACTAAAAATTAAAGCAATAACTCATAACCAAGAACATAATAATTACCAAGTGAAAAGCAGACTCCCTTGTTGAATTTATGAAACAACATGATTAACAACCAAGAAAAATGAAAGTAGGCATGGAACATCAACACTCAAGTAGTTCTTTCATTAATAACACTTAAAAGGCACATAATTTGTTTCTTAGAATTTCCCTATTGTAGTATCCCCTACCTTTCCATAATACTTAATGTGGATACCTTAATAAAGTCCTTTTGATACTCATACCCTTTGTAGAGCATTGGAGTATATGCACGAGTGCATTTTACACTCCGTCTTGCTTAAAGAACTTATTTATTTACTTTAGATATAGTGCCTATGCACATATGAACTACATGAAATATTTAAATTTCTACAAACATCCTTCTCAACTATCAAGCACACTATTTCAATCACTCAATAAAGGAGTAGGCATTAAGTTTATTAAAATTTAAAAATTCTTAATCACAAGTTATTCCTGTAACTTAATAATCCAAACCAAGCATTAAAAGGAGATTATCATACTTACTTAAGAAAAACACACCTAATGATACTAACTCTTAGCATTAATAGGTTCAAAAACTCAAGTAAAAGGTCTTCTATTCATGCAACAATAAACTAAAATGAAAAATATAAAATAAAAACAAAAATAGAAAAATAAAAGGGGAAAGAAAACTCCCCTAGTTAGATGCTTTCAAAGATGAAGTCTCTGGAACTATGATCTCAATAGATGGTTCCGTTAATGCCTTAGTTCCTTTGTTTTGAGAGATTAATTGCTTCAGCTCCTCTACTTTAGCCATTAAATTGTCCATCCTTGCATCTTATAGAGTCTCATAAACTTCAAATTTGGTGATCACATCCATCATCATGTGACCAAGCCTTTTATCAGTTCGATTTACCGTATCCTCTATCTTCTTTTTAATTCTCTCAATAATTTCCTCAAATCTCTTCCTTTTTGCTGCTCTATTCTTTTTCTTTGCTTTGGTCTTACCATCCTTTTTATTCACCCTTGCATTCTCGTGAGCTACTTGAGGTTTGACATCTTCTTCCTCCTCTTCACTGACGTTATCAAAATTTTCTACCACCTTAGGTAGAGGAACATCTCCATGTCTCAAGGTGGTTTGATGCAGATGATATCATCTTCTATTGTTTGCCTTTTCTAGCCTTCTGAAATCTGTGATGATCTCAGCTCTGATTAGAAAATCCTCATCAAAGATCTCATGTTCCAATAGTGCAAAAAGGGTGAGTTTCCTTGGTACAAAGTATATAGCCAAGCCCGTGATAATGTGGCCCATAGACATCAATGTTTTTCATCCCTGCACAACATGCCACATAGAACGAAATACCAGATATGCACTATTCACCCTACGGTTAGTAGACATGCACTACATTAAGAATAATTCATCAGGCATAACCTTTGTACTATTATTCCTACCACATATGGTGTGTGCTATGAATTTGTGCATCAGTAAATATGAGTGACTATCAATTAGACCACTAACCATAGTATCTCCATGACTTATTCTATCCCCTTTAGTAATTTCAGCCCAAAAACCCAATCATGTTAAATTCGAGAGGAGGTTGACAAATACCTCCTTCAGAAAAATAAAAAATTTCAGTAATGAGATCATAATCAAACTCATATTCTTTTCCAAAGAATCTACATGCAAAAATTCTCTGCTCTTCATCTTTGATTTTCAAAGTAGTGTAGAATTCAATGGTCAATTCAAGAAGCACATCTTATTTCACTATCTTTAACTTAAACCAGCCTAGCCTTTTACATAAAATATTAACAAAATTATGCATTCCAATATCTTTCAAGATTTGATCATCAAAGTATTTAGGCATCCACATGTTTCTTTTGCTAAGAGAACTAATCTCTTACCTTCTTCATTAGAGAAAATAGGAAAAAAGGCATCATACTTATCTTTGAGATCCGTTGGCTTAGGTCTTATCTCTATTGGTGCCTTTCTTTTTGCATTGGACCTTCGGCTATTGCTAGACATACTGTTTGAACTCATTAGGTTGCAAGAAAATAATTGCAGAGAATAAAGATGCAGAGAATTTAATTAAAAGAAAAGTGTAGAGAATGTAGAAGTTCTGAGAATTAAAACAATCCTGTGCCTATAAATAGAAGAATAAAATTAGAATTTTATAAGGACTACACAACTCATCTCCTAATCCTATGTGAAAAGATAAATTTTATTGAAAGATAAAAACTCACTATCCTAATAGAAAAAGAACATGTAAAGTAAAATTCTAAAAACTAAAAATATTTAAAATAATCCTAAAAATAAAAGGAAAATAACAAAATTAAATTGAAAAATTTTATTTTCCTCCCCCACACTTAAAATTTGCAATGTCCGCATTGCATGAAAAGTTTGAAAACTTCGGGTATGCCCAAGAGCAGGCCGCACGCCCATACGCATGGGCGTGCCTGCTTTGCACCTGGCGCAGCATTGTACTCGCACGCCCATGCGCATGGGCATGCCTACTTTGCACCTGGCGCATTATGCACACGTATGCCCATGCGCATGGGCGTGCCTACTTTGGCACAAAACAGGGCAGGTTGACATGCCCATGTGCATGGGCATGCCTAACACCTTCAATTGAGAAAAATTTATAAAAATTAAGTATGAAAGCATTGGAATTGAAACAAAAACACATTGAACATATTGAACTCATCAACATTACACGATTACAATAATAACTAAAGCACAAAACATACATTAAACTTTAATGAAAAATAAAATACAAGACAAAACAATTAACCTAACACATGACACTTAACTACTCTTCTTCAAAGCTTCAATTGTTATGCCCTGAGTCTTTTAGAGGATAAGGAGGTGGAAAGGAGTTTTGCGATTGGAAATAAGCCATCAAGTTGTGATTGATAATATGGATGTCTTGATGCATATTAGCTATATTAGTGTTCATGCCATGTGCCAATGAAGTTAGCTCTCCAATATTTGAATCAATCACTCCCACTTGCAACTCTAAATCATCCATTCTTTGTATTACATCATTTATGTCAGCATTTTCCTCCTCTTTATCCATTTCTTATGGTGGTTGTGCATGAACAAGATTGTAACTTTTGGGTCCCTCCCCTGTAACTATACCAATTGCCTCCATTATCGAAAGTTCAATTAAAGAATGCCCTTTAAGCTTTTCAAATGGTATGTTATCAGCATCAAAACTGATATAACATGCTATATTAGTAACCAACCCACCAATTTTTATTACCCCGGCTATTTTAGTGGCTACATCCTTCAACTTGAGTGTAATTGCATGACATAAATCCAATTTCACATTATTACACATGTAATACAAAATGGTCAACTCAGTTGTGGTTACTACAGAATCACCATCCTTCCTAGGGAACAATGAGTATGCCATCAACCTATGTAAATAACGTAGAGCCGGCGATTGAATTCGAGATTCTTTTACCGCCCTAGCCTCATAAAATCCACTTTTTTACCCCCATAAGCTCATTCCAAAATGCATGCCTATCATATTCAACCATTGCATCTTTATTTGCAGGAAAATGAAACACATAATTTAAGTCAAACAAACCCATACTATATTCTTTATTTCCAAATGTAAAGGTCATCATTAATGATTGTTCATCAAAATGGAATGAGGATAGAAATTCATAAGTAGGCTGAACATAGGTTGGATATTATAACAGGAGAAATGCTTCCCACCCTATTCTAGAGATATACATTTGCATTTCATCCAACAATCCTATTATTCTTAAAGAAGAAGCACTCATATATATGTTTGGCACAATCTTTCTAGAAAGTAGTTACTTAAATTTCTTTCTTTGCCCCTCATGACTAAATTCAATATGGGTAGGAAAAGATCTTACCATATGATCTTCATAAGCACCACCCAGATTAGTAGAGCATCCTCCACATGCACTTTTCGATCATGGCTTTACTTTCTTTGTAGCATAAGTCTTCTTTCATGGCTCTCCTTCCATAAGTGAGTGATGGATGAAGAACTTGCTTAAGAGAGAGAATTCGAGTAGAGAGAAAGAATTTGTCTAGAGAATAAAAAACATGAGATGTGTGGGAAGAGAAGAGAAGAAGGTAGTATTTATATAGAGAGAAGTGAAGATAAAAAATGATTAAAAATGGGAAATTGAAGAATTGGGAATGCAGAAAGTAGTCAAAGTTGAAGAATTCAATGTATTAGAAGTGGGAAGTGTTGGGAAATTGGGAAAAAGCTTGAAGAATTGAAGAACCCTAGATATTGGAAAGTGGAAGATGTTGGTAAAGTGAGAGGGTTGTGGAAAATGGAAGAAATTCGAATTGGGCATGTGTTTTTAAGGGCACTTTGTGTCTTTTAATGAAAAAAATTCAACAGTGCACATGCCCATGCACAAGGCAGGCACGGGCATATGCATGGGCGTGCCTGCTTTTCTTCTGTGCTCCCCCTAGTATTTCAAGCACACGGCCATACACATGGTCGTGCCTGATTCGACCAATTTTTTCCTGGTTTGGCATGGCCATGCGCATGGGCGTGCCAAACTTTAAAATTTCCACTCTAAGATTATAAATTGGGTGACATGACTATGCAAGAAGGTGTGCAACCTCTCTATTTGATTGAAACATGAAAAACTCTAAGATTTAAACACATATCATGTTGGTATAGTTGATATGCCCTAGAGGCAATCATGTATTTTGACATTGTAAATTTTCCTAAATGGCCATGTAATGTTCTTTTAAATAAAGGGTTTATTTATTTGAAGCATTACTCCATTAGCATTATGTTAAATAAATGTATTATCAAGAGTTGATAATATGAGGACACATTTATTTAGTACATATGCTATAAAA